>PVIW01013382.1:0-27603 GCA_004026585.1 Noctilio leporinus
TGCTCAGGACAGCCCCCAGCACTTCTGCAAGGCAGCCCGCAACTTTGCCGGTCCCTGTGACGACTGGCCCCACCCCTGCAGTTCCGGGAGGAGGCCGGGCCTGTCAGTCAACACTGTCCGGGGTCCGCCTACACTGTCCCGCCCTTCCGGGACGAGCACCCCGCCTCCAAGCCAATCAGCTCTCCGCAGAGTCCTTTACTGGGCCTCTGTGATGAGCCCCTCCCAGGCGTACACGGTGCGGCTTTTGTCTCCGTCAATGGCGGGTCGCCCGCCACAAGTTCCCGACTTGCCGGCTCTCCTTTTAGATTTTCCCGCAGAGCCTGGGGGCCTGTGTGGTTGCGCCGGGCTGGGCCTCCCCCCTCGCAGGGGCTTCTAGCTGCTGTTTCCCCAGCGGCCCAGCAGCTCCGTTTTTCGGCCCTCTTGCCACCCCGGCTGGTGCACTTCCCGCTCCCCCGCTCCGGCTTCCCGCAGGACTCTTCTCCTCCGCCTCTAGCCCCGCGCGCCGCGAAACCTCCTCTCCCTGTTGCCGGGGTGAGTCTCTCAGGCAGCCCCTCCCCTGCAGGAGTTCAATTCCGCGTTCCCTACGGCGTTCACCCTCGCCGCCCGCACTTCACTGCTGAGACCTCCAGTCGCCAGGGAGCCTGAAACTGGCCCCGGTCAAATGCGCCCCTCTGGGCAGAGCCGCCCCTGCCCGGAGCCGACCTCGGCCCGCCGGCTGGTCGGTCGGGAACACCTCACCTACTGTCCTGCTGGCCTCCTCTGCCTCTGGGCTCTGCTCCCCTGTGTCCAGATGCTGTCCGTTCCAATCCCTAGGGTCCTGAAGCCGTCTCACGCTCCTTATCCTGTCCTCTAGCTGCTTTGGTACTTGAGAACACCATCAGCACTGCTCTCTGCTCTGTCGCCATCTTCTCTCCCACTTAGGACTTCCCTTTTTTTTAATCAACAACTAGAAATAAGCCTCTTAATTTTAACTCCTATTTGTCCTTACATAATACCCTAAGATAGCCTAAAACAATATAGTCAGCATCCCATGTAAAAATTCTCACCTTGAATTTTATTTTCCCAAGGCCATAAAACAAATATTGAGTCATTTAGGAATAATACTAGTAAAGTAACAAAAATAGTAATAATTTATTAATATTTACTATGTCTTAAGAAAACTAGTAACTTTTTCAAGTATTCAATCAAAAAGCTTCAATGAAGCATTACAACTTTGATAGACAAAGCTAGATCTCTGACCATCAGCCTAAATTGTTCTTAGCCCACTCAATTAGATTTCATTTTTTTAAAGATTTTATTTATTATATTTAGAGAGAGGGGAAGAAAGAGAGGCAGAGAAGGAGAAAGACATCAATGTATGGTTGCCTTTCACCTGCCTCCAGCTACAAACCTGGCTGGAGACCTGGCTTGCAACCTTGTTATGTGCCTTGACTGGGGAGTTGAACCAGTGACCATTGGGTTCACAGGCTGGCGCTTTATCCACTGTGCCACCACCCAGGTCTCAATTAGATTTCATTTATAAAATAAATAACTATTATCAACAAGATAAGCTGTAGAGAAAAAGGAACCATTTTTCAATGCTGGGGTGAATGTAAACTGCTACAGCCAATATGGAAAACAATATAGAGGGTCCTCACAAAAATAAGAATAGAGTTTCTCATATGACCAAGAAACACCAATTCTGGGTATCTACCCCAAAATTTGAAATAATTTATTCACAAAGATATATGTGCCCCTATATTCATTGTGGCATTATTCATAGCGGCCAAGAAATGAAAACATCTGAAATATCCTTCAATAGATGATTGGATAAAGAAGTGGTACATACATACTACTTAGCCATTAAAAGATGAAATTCTGCCATTTGTGACAAAATGGATAGGTCTTGAGAATATCATACTAAGCTAAATAAGTCAGACAGTAAAAGTTAAGTAACATATGATTCCACTAATATTTGAGATTTAAAGCTTAAAGTAACAAATGAACAAAGGAAAATAAACAAACAAATAACAACTCATAGACACAGACAATAGCATGCTGGTTACCAAAGTGAAGGTGGGGTAAGGAGATAATAAAGGATGAAGGAGATCCAATATGTGGTGATTAAAGATTTGACTTTAGGTGACAGGCATACAATGCAATATATAGATGATGTATCATAGAGTTACATACTTGAAACATATATAATTTTTATTAACCAATGCCTCTCCAATAAATTTAATTAAAAACACTTTTTTGAAAAACCTGTGAATGTTAGGCATAAAACTCCAAAATAAAATATTACTATATAAAATCCAGCTGTTTATTTAAAATAGTATTTTAAAACCAACATATTAAGATATAAAAATTTTTAAATTGTGTTTTAAAATAATAAATAGTGTGTGTGAGAGAGAAAGGACTATGATAAAGTCTAGAAGAATGTGATTTTCCTTCTCAGATGTAAATCTTGGATTTTTCTCAAGAAGATTGGTTGCTAACTCAGAGCTTGAAAACAGCCTTATGAAATAAATTTTTAAAATCCAACCCATTTATTTTTATAAAATGATCTTTTGTTCTTTTATCCATATAGGAATGTTTCATTTTAAAAATGCTTCATATAACTCAATCCCATTTTAAATAATTTTAGTTTGAACCAAATTAAATCAAGTATATATTAGAATATCTCCTAGTGAGGTAGTGATAAACATAAGCATTCAAATGAATAAACTAATGATCCACATGACTGCTAAGAAAACTAGGAATTAATTAGATTTTTTAGTCACTCATAATAAATCCCTTGAGCTCTACCAGGCATACTTTTCCCTTTTTAATGATATATAAAGTGATTAGCAGCTAGGTTAAATCTTTAATCTTTGTTGTAAAGTAAGATGAATACTTATGAAGGATACTATTTGATCGAAACTGTCGAGAAGAGATAAAAACTCAAAAATGTTAGATTACTTATCAGGGGAACAAAATTAACTAAGTAAATTTGCATAGTTGAAGGGAATTTCTAGGCATGGTTGCAAGGTATAATTATAAAGTAGGTTGTCTAATACAAATAATTGTCATTTATAGTGAGGGACTTAATTTGTATTCTTGTACTTCTACCTCTTTGATTTAAATATGATGTAATGCTGCATTTTGCTCTTTCAAACACATTAATTTAGTTATAAAATAAGTTAATCACTTTTATTTTAATAAAATAAATGAATGCATTTTTTCTATTTTATTTCCCATTATTTTCTTTAATGTTATTTTTATTTTCCACTTCATATTTGTACATTTATCTATCCAGTTTGCCAAAATGAAGCTTAGAGCAACTGACCTCTGTTTATTGTTGGTTGAAACATTTTGTGTTTTTCATAAATTTATTTTATCATCATTTATTATTTGTCTTTCATATAATTGATGGTTAGCATAAATCATATTATTCTATATCAAAATAAGTTTAGTTATATATAAAGTCAACTTATTAAAAAAGTGGTAATTTATCCATTTATAAAAGTGAAATAGGCCCTCCTAAAAAACAAAAAGACACAACTGATTTTAAAATCTTGACTAAATCTAAAAAAAAGAAAAATATCTTCAATGTAGATATTATCTTTATTTTTTAGCTGATAAAATTCTGGCTTAGAGAGAAATTTGGCTTAGAAAGGTAAGCTACTTTTCCTAAGGCTGCACCAATATTAAGTTGTCAAGGCAAGAATTCAAGTCAGGTAAGCATAATGCTCTTAATTTAAATGATCATTAACTGTGAAAACTATCCCTCCAATATTCCCTTTTAAGAGTATATTCATATAAAATATTTGTGAAACCTGCAATTTTCTACTATCTACACATATATGTTTAATGTCATAACAGTACATAGCCATGTATACTGTATATGTAAAGTTACATAGGAAATATTATATAATATATATTTCTAAATCAGATATCAGATTCCTCAGGAATGACTTAAGGTTCAAGTATAGCCAAATTTCAAAAAAAAAGTTTATTTTGTTTTTATTTTTTTATTAAATTTATTGAGTGACACAGGTTAACAAAATTATATAGGTTTCAGGTGCACAATTCTACAATGCATTAGCTATAGGCTGTATTGTGTATTCATCATCCCAAGTCAAGTCTGTTTCGATCACCATTTATCCCCAAATTACCCTCTTCCACCTCCCTCAGCTCAGGTTATCACCACACTATTCTCTGTTTGTGAGGGTTTTTTTTTTTTTTTTCTTTCTCTCTCTTTTTTTCTTCATTGATCAATGCCTCCACACAAACACACTCCTCTCTATGGGTTTCTTTTTATATCGTTGGCATATTTTTTCTTTCAATTCCACGTATAAGTAAAGCATATGGAACTTGTCTTTCTGGTTTATTTCACTTAAGATAATACTCTTCAGGTCTGTCCATGTTATTGCCAAGGCTAAAATTTTTTTTTTTTTTTATGGCCAAGTAGTATTTCATCGTGTAAATTTACCATGACATTTTTATCCACTCATCTACTTGTGGACACTAGCTGCTTCCAAATCTTGGCTATTGTAAATAATGCTGAAATGCACATAAGAGTGCATATATCTTTTCAAAGTAGTTTTTTTTTTTTTTTTTTTTTGGTTTCTTTGGATAAATTCCCAAAAGTGAAGTTGCTGGCTCAAAAAGCATTTTCATTTATTAATTTTTTGAGATGTCATAACTGCTTTCCACAGTGGTTGTACCAATCTTCATTCCTGTCAACAGTGTATGAGGGTTCCCTTTTCTCCACATTCTTCCCAACACTTTGTTTGCTAATTTATTGATGATAGCCATTCTGAAAGGTGTGAAGTGGTATCAAATTGTGGTTTTAGTTTGCATTTCTCTGATGATTAATGATGTTGAGCATCTTTGCATATGTCTATTGGCCATCTGCGTATCCTCTTTGGGGAAGGGTCTTTTGATTTTTGCCCATTTATAATTAGATTCTTCTGGATTTTATTTTATTTTTTTGGTGTTGAGTTATAGTTATAAGTTCTTTCTAAATTTTGAGTATTAATCCATATCAGATATATTGGCAAGTATATTCTCCAATTTAATGTGTTCCCTTTCATTTTGCCGATGTTTTATTTACTGTGCAAAAACTTTTTAAATTTGATGTAGTTGATTTTTTAAATTTTCTGTTTGCTTCCCTCATCAGAGGAGATATATCAGAATAAAAAATATTGCTACAAGAAACATCTGAGATTTACTGTCTATATTTTCTTCTAGTATTTTAATGATTTCAAGCCTAACATATAAGTCTTTGGTTCATTTTGAACTTATTATTGAATGTGGTATAACAAAGCGATTTAGTTTTATTTTTTGCGTATGTAATACTTGTCCAATATTCCCAACACAATGTACTGAATAGACTACATTTACCCCATGTTTTATTTTTTGTCATATATTAATTGATTATAAATGTGTGAGCTTAATTCTGGACTCTCTATTCTGTTTCATTGGTCTTCATGTTTGTATCTATGCAAGTACCATACTTTTTTGATTACTATGGATTTGTATCATAGTATGATATCAGGTAGTGTGATTCCTTTAACTTTGTTCTTTTTTGTTAAGATCATTGTTGCTGTTTGACTTCTTTTATGGTTCTATATAATTGTTTTAGAATAGTTGTTCTAATTTTGTGAAATATGTCATTGGTATCTTGAGAAAAATACATTAAATCTATAGAGTGTTTTGAGTAATGTGGACCTTTTCATGAAGTTAATTCTTATTCATGAACACAGTAGGTGCTTCCATTTATTTGTAGCCTCTTCAAGTTTTTTTTGTTTGTTTCTTTATTATCTTAAAATTTTCTGAGTATGGTATTTTACATCCTTGGTTAAATTTATTCTTAGGTATTTTATTCTTTTTTGAATTATTTGTGAATGGGATCATTTGTTTGTTTTTGTTTCCCTCTTTGATAGTTAAATATCGGTATGTAAAATGCAACTGATTTCTGGAAATTTATTTTGTATTTTACTACTTTAATGATCTTATATATCAGCTTTAGTAATTTATGGTGAAATCTCTAGCTTTTTATAAACAGTATATAATGTCTGCAAATAATGACAGTTTCATTTCTTCATTTTATTTGTATACATTTTATTTGTATACATTTTATTTACTTTTGATTGCTGTAGCTAAGACTTCCTTACTACACTAAATGAGTGGTGAAAGGGGACATTCCTATCGTAACCCTATTAAGGGTAACACTTGTAGTTTTTGCCTTTTGGTTTTGATGTCAGCTATGAGTTTATCATATATGGCCTCTCTTATGTTGAGGCATGTTCCTTTTATTCCCACTTTGCTGAGACTTTTTATCATAAATTGGTGCTGATTTTATCAAATGCTTTCTCTGTATCTATCATATGTTCCTATAATTTGTACCTTTCATTTTCATATGTGGTGAATCACATTGGTTAATTACAAATTTTATACCAAACTTGCATCTTTGAAATAAAGCCCATTTGATTATGTGTGTGATCTTTTTTAATGTATTGCTGGATCTAGTACTAATATTTTGTTGAAGAGTTTAGCATCAATGTTTACCAAGGTTATTGATCTACAATTTTCTTACTTAGTAGCATCTTTATGTGGAATTAAGATAATGCTGGCCTCATAAAAATAATCTTGGGAGTTTTCTTTCCTCTTGAAGATTTTAGAGTAGTTTGAGAAGAATAAATATTAGTTCTTCTTTGAATATTTTATAAATTAACCTTTTAATGCATCTAGTCCAGGACATTTTTTTGGGGGGGAGGAGTTGATTATTGCTTCAATTTCACTGGATATAATCTGTTGATTCTTTGTAATTCCATTTTAGGAGATTGAATGTTTTTAGAAATTTATTCATAGTCATAAACCTGATTTCTTTTTGTATTTCTGTGGAGTGATTGGTTACTTCTCTTTTAGTTCTTATTTTACTGATTTGAGTCCTCTCTCATTTTTTTCTTCATGAGTCTGGTTAATATTTCTCCATCTTTATTATGTTTTAAAAGAACCAGGTCTTTGTGGTTTTGATTTGCATCTCTCTGATGGCTAGTGATGTTGATCATTTTTTCATATGCCTATGGGCCCTTTGTATGTTCTCCTCAGAGAAGTGTCTGTTCAGGTCCTATGCTCATTTTGTAATTGGGCTGTCTCCCTGGTGTTGAGTCACATAAGTTCTCTATATATTTTAGAAATCAAACCCTTGTCTGAGGTACCATTGGAAAATATGTTTTCCCATACAGTTGGTTCCCTTTTAATTTTGCTGATGCCACCTAACACCTGTCAACAAATGACAGGTGATTTGGAGGTGGAGAAAAGGGAACAAAAGTGCATTGTTGATGGGAATGCATACATGCATACTGGTATAGCCACTATGAAAAACAGTATGGAATTTCCTCAAAGAAACTAAAAATGCAACTGCCTTTTGACCCAGCAATTTCACTGCTAGGATTATACCCAAAGAACCCTGAAACACCAATTCAGAAGAACCTATACACCCCTATGTTCATAGCAGTGTTGTTTATAATATCCAAGTGCTGGAAACAGCCTAAGTGCCCATCAGTAGATGAATGGATCAAAAAACTTTGGTACATTTACAAAGTGGAATACTACACAGCAGAAAGAAAGAAGAAACTCATACCTTTTGCAACAACATGGATGGAACTGGAGAGTCTTATGCTTAGTGAAATAAGCCAGTCAGTGAAAGACAAATATCATATGATATCACCCAATAAACAAGACTAATGAACAAAACAAACAAGCAAAACAGAACCAGAGGCATGGAAACAAGGAACAGATGTTCAGTGTGCAGAGGGGAGAGAGGAGGGGGAGAAAGAGGCAAAGAAGGGAAATAATGTAGTCAAGGAAGTAGCATGGATGACCCATGGATATGGACACCATGTAGGATTGACTGTGAGGGTGTATGGAGAGGGTGGAACAGGGGAGACCAGTGGGGGAAAAGTGGCATAAATGTAATACAAGGACAATTTAAAAATATTTCAGCTTAAAGAAGCTGAAAAAACAAAGCACCAGGTATTGGTTTTAATGATCATTTATTGATCTATTTCATTTATTTTCCTCTGATATTATTTTCTTTATCCTGCTCACTCTGGCCTGTTTGCTAATCTTTTCAAATTTCTTTAAATTTAAAGTTAGATTTTTAAAAAGATTTTATTTATTATTTTTATAAAGAGGGTAAGGCAGAGAGGCAGAGAGGGAGAGAAACATCATTGTATTGTTGCCTTTCACCTGCCTCCAGCTACGGACCTGGCTGGATACCTGGCTTTCAACCTGATTATGCACACTTGCTGGGGAATCAAACCAGTGACCTTTGGGTTCACAGGCCCACACTTTATCCACTGTGCTACCAGCCAGGGCTAGATTACTTATTTGAAAATTTTCTTGTTTTATGAGATAAACAAGTAATACTATAAATGTTCCTGCTAGGACTGTTTTTGCTATGTACCATATAACTTTTAAGTTGTTGGTTTCTCATTATCATTTGTTTCTTGGTATCTTTTGAAATCTTCCTTGACCTCATCATTAACCCATTCATTGTTTAATAACATCCTATTTAGCCATAATATCCTTGCATGCTTTATTTTTTTTATTGTATTGATTTCTAGTTTCCTACTATTATAGACAGAGAAAAGATTAATATGATTTCAGTTTTCTTTCACTTACTAAGAATCATTTCATGTACAAACATGTGATTAATCCTAGAAATCCATGTTCACTTGAAAAGAATGTTTTGCTTTGTTTTGTTTTCTGATAAGGCTGTTGTTGCCTTGCTATATTTCTCTCTGAATAATCAATCAATTAATGTGAATGTTGTGCTAAAATCTTCTACCATGACTGTATTATGGTCAGTTTTTCACTTTATGCCCATTAAAATTTGCTCTAAATATTTTGATTTTCCTGTGTTGTGTGCATAAATATTTACAAGGGCTATGTACACTTTTTGGTTTGCCCCCTTGTTTTTATGAAGTAATCTTGGTTGTAAGTCCTTGCTTGTCATCACTTAAAATAGTTTGTGTCAGTCACCTTTGACCTGAAATGTCTCTGCTGAGAAATTATATGAACTATCTTGTAGATAATTATCTTTCTCATTTGACTTTCAATTTTCTCTCTTTGTTTTTAATCTCTTCCACTTTAATTATGAAGTATCTTAGTGTGGGTTTCTTTGAATCTTTCTTTTTTGGGAGTCTCTGCACTTTCTGGACTTTTGTGTCTTTTTCTCTCACAAGGGATGTTTTCAGTCATTTTTTTCAGATAAGTTCTAGATCCCTTGCTTTCTCCTCTTCTCTTTATGATACTCCTATAATACAGATATTATGCTTCACATTATCCCAAAGGTTCCTTAAACTGTATTTAATTTTTAAATTATTTCTTTGTTGTTGCTCTGATTGCATGTTTTTTACCTTGTCTTCCAAATTACTAATTCAATTCTGTACTTTATCCAATCTACTGTTTATACTTTCCTGTGTATTCTTCACTTCAGATATTGTATTCTTCATTCCTGTTGTGTGTATGTGTGTGTGTGTGTGTGTGTGTGTGGTTTCTATGTCCCTTTTCATGTTCTTGATCATCCTCGTAACAATTACTTTGCACTCTATACTTGATATATTGCTTACCTCCATTTCATTTAGCTTTTTTTCTGGGGATTTCTTCTATTATTTCATTTATGGCCTATTTCTTTGTCTCCTCATTTTGGCTATCTCTCTGTGTGGTGTTTTTTTTTTTTTTTTTTTTTTTTTTTTTTTTTTTTTTTTTTTTTTTTTTTTTTTTTTTTTTTTTTTTTTTTTTTTTTTTTTTTTTTTTTTTTTTTTTCCTCTGTATTAGATCAGCTACGATTTCTAGTCTTTGTGGAGTGACCTTATATAATTGGTGTCCTGTGGGGTCTAGTGGGGCAGTCTTCTTGATGAACTAAACAGGGTGCTCCAGGAATGTCCTATGTGTGGGTTAAGTGGGTCTTCTTATTGTAATTAAATATTGATTATTATTGGCCCATTTGTGTGTGGAATTTACTCTCAGACTGGATGAATATGAGAATCTACCCTGATCCTGACATGCAAGTGGCTATGCAAGTACTGACATATAAAATGAAATTTGGAAATTATCTAGCAAGATGATGGAGGAGTAAGTGGAACTGCACCAATCTCCTCCCAGGTTGCATCTGGAATTACTTTTTGGAGAAAAAGTCAGCAGGAATTACCAACAAAACACCAGCTGGAAAGAAGTCCTATAACCAGACAAAACAGAAGAGGATGCTACATCACAACATGACTAGTAGGAATTGCAGAAATGCCATAGGGCTGGCTGGGACCCTACCGGAGGTAGCAGCCAAAGGGATGGAGCTGGAGGCTCCACCTGAGAAAGGTAGGATCTGGTCCCCCAGCTGGGTGTCCCAGCTATTGCAACACAACCGAGAGCAGAGCAGCATCCAGCTGAGAAGGGCAGAAAGTCATGGAGTTTGCTGGCCCGAGAGAGTGCTGGACACAGAGAACTACTAAGGTGACCATAATGAAAATACAATGGCACCCATTTACCCTGGGCTCCAGTGGAAGGAGGGCAGAGAGGACTGGAGACACATGGGGAGAGTTTGCAGTGGTGGCTTTGAGGAGAGAAGTGTGGAGGCGGCTGTGGGGATCCCGGTGCTGACTCATCACGCATACCTTTGGCGGGCTGCACTTCGCCAAGCAGCTGCTGTAGGAGGGTTCTTATGCCCCACCCACTGGAAACAATCTGCCCCACCCAGAGACACCTGTGCCTGAAGCACAATTATTTGATTTACATCTAAATAAATCTCTCCTGCCCAGCCCTGTCTGAGCATAGATACAATAGTTGGCACATAAAGAGGTACTTCTTGCCCTGCAGTGCCTGGGCCTGGTGGCTGATGACAAACTCTCTGACTCACAGCTGGATCAGACAATCAGCTCTGCACAATGGCATGCAAGCCTTGTGGCTGATCATGAATTGATCAGGTTGCTTTGCAACTTAGCAGAACCTGGGCCTGGTGGCTGATTACAGACTCTCTGAACTACTGATGAGTCAGATAGTCAGCCCCACACAGTGGCATCTGTGCCTACTGGCTGATCTTGGATTCACTGGTTCACAACTGAGTTGGTTTGTGCCACCCACTGGCCTCTAGGCATAATGGTTGATCACAGCTTCATTGGATTACAATTGTACCTTGCTGTCTAGCCCAGTGGCTCCTAAGCCTGGTGGCTAAACACAGGCTCATTGGACTATAATTGGATCTTCCTGTCTACCCCAATGGAACCTGAGCATGGAAGCTGATCACAGACTCATTGATTTACAGCTGAATCTGTCCCACCATGCTGCATCTGAGCTGGTGGCTGATCCATTGGAATTACAATTGAACCTCTCTGTCTAGCACACCAGGGCCTGAGTTTGGTAGCAGATTTATTGATTTACAACTCAGTCAATCCTTCCACCCTAGCAGTTCCTTATCCTGGTAGTTGATCACAGTCTGATTGGGTTACAATGAAACCAAAAATTGGGAAGAAAAAGAAACAGTCCATCACCAAAAGGAAAGAAGGAATCCCCAGAAAGATCACTAAATGAAACAAAGGTAAGCTAAATGTCAGATATGGAATTCAAAATAATGATAGAGAAGCTCAAGGAGCTTAGCCAGCTCAAAGAAAACTACAAATAACTCCATGGAATCTACAAGGAACTTACTGAGAACTGTACCAGCATGAAAAAGAACATAGAAACTATCAGTAAGAGTCAGGAGGAAATGAAGAATACAATTTCTGAATTAAAGAATACAGTAGAAGGAATTAACAGTAGGTTAGAGAAGCAGAGGATCAGATAAGTGAGATGGATGGCAACTTAAAAAAAATTACTCCAAGACAGTGCAACAGAATGAAAAAAAAAAAATGCTGAACAAAAATGAAGAAGCTGTAAGGGAGCTGCAGGACAAGATGAAAGGCAATAATATCTGCATCATAGAGATTCCAGAAGGAGAAGAGAAACAAGGAATGGAAAATCTGTTTAAAAAAAAAAAGTAATGGTAGAAAATTTAGCTAACATGATGAGTGAAAATATGACTCAAATTCAGAAAGCACAGAGGTTTCCAATGAGAATAAATCCAAACAGACCCAATCCAAGATACATTATAATTAAAATGGCCAATTTCAAAGACAAAGAGATAATCCTAAAAACATCAAGAGAGAAACACCAAATAACATATAAGGGGGCTCCATTAAGGTTGTCAAATGATTCTTCAACAGAAACAATACTAACCAGAAGGGAATGGCAAAAAATGTTCCAAGTAATGGGAAGAAAAGGCCTGCAACCAAGGATACTCTACCCAACAAGGCTCTCATTCAAAATGGAAGGAGAAATAAGGAGTTTCCCAGACAAAAAGAAGACTAAAAGAATACATCTCTACCAAACTAGCATTGCAAGAAATGCTAAAGGTCTGCTTTAAAAAAATGAAGAAACAGAGAGAGAGAGAGAGACAGAGAGAAACACAGGTACAAAGGGGGAAAATGGAAATAAACAAGTTTCAATCAGCAATAACCTTAAATGTAAATGGATTAAATGTGCCGATCAAAAGATATAAGGTAGCTTAATGGATAAGAAAACATGATCCACTTATATGCTGTCTTCAAGAGACCCACCTCAGAACAAAAGATCAACACATATTGAAAGTGAAGGGATGAAAAAATATATATCAAGCAAATGGACATGAAAAAAAAAAGCTGGAGTAGCAATATTTATTTCAGACAAAACAGATTTTACAATGAAGGCCATAAAGAGAGACAAAAAATGATATTACATAATATTTAAGAGAACAATCCATCAAGAAGATGCATCTCTGGTAAACATATATGCACCAAACATAGGAGATCCCAAATATATAAGGAAAACCTTGGAGGACTTCAAGAATGATACAGCCAGCAACACATTCATAGTAGGGGATTTTAATAGCATATTATCAATAATGGACATATCTTCCAAACAAGAAAACACCAAGGATATTGGGGCATTGAACAACTCTCTAGAGGAAAAAGATCCAACTGATACATATAGAACGTTTCACCCCAAAGAAACAAAATACATGTTCTTTTCAAATGCACATGGAACATTCTCTAAGATAGACCACATGGTAGGTCACAAGACAAGCCTCCACAAATACAGGAAAATTGAAATCATACCAAGCATCTTCTCAGATCACAATGGCTTGAAATTAGAAACCAACCTCAAGGGGAAAACCAAAAACACTCATGGAGACTGAAGAACATGCTTTTAACTAATGAATGGGTTAAAAACGAGATCAAAGATGAAATCAAAAAGTTTCTGGAAACAAATGACAATGAATACACAATAGCCCAAAACCTATGGGATACAGCAGAGGAAGTCCTCAGAGGGAAATTCATAGCAATACAAGCCTACCTAAAAAGGATAGAAGAAGCTTATACAAACAACCTAACCATAATGCTGCAAGATCTAGAGGAGCAACAACAAACAAAGCCCAGAGCAAGGAGAAGAAAGGAAGTCATCAAGATCACAGCAAAATTAAATAACTTAGAGACTAAAACTACAATATGAAGAATCAATTAGTCCATGAGCTGGTTCTTTGGAAAAATAAACAAAATTGACAAGCCTTTATCCAGAAAAAGAGAGGACCCAAATGAACAGAATCAGAAACGACAGAAAAGAAATCACACTGATACTTCAGAAATACAAAGGATTGTAGGAAATTACTACAAACAAATATATGATTAGAAAGATGCCAACCTGAGTGAAATGGATAAATTTCTGGGAAATGTATAATCTACCAAAACTGAATCCAGAAGAAGCAGAAAGCCTGAATAGACCAATAAAAATTAGTGACATTGAAGAAGTAATCAAAAATCTCCCAAAGCACAAGAGCCCCACACCAGATGGCTACACAGGTGAATTCCACCAAGCATTCAAAGAAGAACTATCTCCTAACCTTCTCAACCTATTCCAAAAAAAAAACAAACAAACAAACAAACAAACAAAAAAAAAAAAAACAAGAGGGAAGACTCCCAAACTCTTCTTTGAAGCCAATATTATTCTAATCCTAAAACCAGGTCAAGACACAAGTAAGAAAGAAAACTGTGGGCCAATATCTCTGATGAACATAGATGGTAAGAGTCTCAACAAAATATTGGCACAAATGGGATCCAGCAATACATTAAAAAGATCATACACCATGATCAAGTGGGTTTCATCCCAGGGATGCAAGGATGGTACAACATTTGCAAGTCAATAAATGTAATACACCACATCAACAAAATAAAAGACAAAAACCATATGATGATATCAATAGATGCTGAAAAAGCATTTGATAATGTATAGCAACCATATATGATAAAAACACTCAGCAAAATGGGAATAGAGGGAGCATACCTCAACATCATAAAAGCCATATATGAGAAACCTAAAGCCAATATCATACACAACAAGCAAAAGCTAAAAGCTTTCCCCTTAAGGTCAGGAACAAGACAAGTCTGTCCACTTTCTCCACTTCTGTTCAACATCATTTTGGAAGTTCTAGCCATAACTATCAGAGAAGAAAAATGAATCAAAGGTATCCAAATTGGAAAGGAGGAAATCAAACTGTCATTATTTGAAGACGTTATGGTGGTATATATACAAAACCCAATAGACTCCCCAAAAACTTACTCAACCTAATAAGCAAATTTAGCAAAAAAGCTTGATATAAAGTCAATATTCAGAAATCAAATGTATTTTCATATACCAATAATGAAATATCAGAGATAGAAACTAAAAAACAAATCCCATTTACCATAGCAACAAGAAAATTAAAGTACTTAGGAATCAACTTAACCAAGGAGGTAAAAGACCTATACTTAGAAAACTTCAGAACAATGAAGTAAGAAATGAAGGAAGATACAAATAAATATATGCATATACCATGTTCATTGATGGAAAGAATTAGTATCATTAAGATGTCCTTACTACCCAAAGCCACATACAGATTTAATGCAATCCCAATTAAAATACCAATGACATACTTCACAGAGATAGAAAAAAATACTTCAAAAATTTATATGGAGCCATAAACACCCATGAATAGCCACAGAAATCTTGTGAAAGAAGAACCAGGTAGGAGGAATCACAATACTGGACATCAAAGTAAACTACAAGGCTACTGTCACCAAAACAGTCTGGTACTGGCATAAGAATAGACATATAGATCAATGGAAGAGAATAGAGAGCCCAGAAATTAACCCAGGACTCTATAGTCAATTAATATTGGACAAAGAGGGAAAGAATATAAAATGGATTCAAAACAGTCTCTTCAACAATTGGTGTTGAGAGAACTGGATAGCAACATACAAAAAAATAAAACTACTCCTCCAACTTACACCATACACCAGAATAAACTCAAGATTGATAAAGGACCTAAACATAAGCAGTGCCACCATAAAGAAAAGAGAAAAATATAGGCAGTAAAATTTTAGATACCCTATGCAGAAATACGTTTACTGATACTTCTCCAAGGGCAAAGGAAATCAAACAAATAAACATATGTTCAGCTAAATAAAACACCAGTAACATTCAAAGAAAACCAACTGTATGGGAAAACATATTTGTCAATGATACCTCAGACAAGGGTTTGATCTCCAAAATATATAAAGAACTTTTGAGACTCAACACCAGGGAAACAGACAGCCCAATTAAAAAATGGGCAAAGGACCTGAACAGACAACTCACTGAGGAAGATATACAAAGGGCCCAGAGGCATATGAAAAATTGCTCAACATCACTAGCCATCAGAGAGATGCAAATTAAAACCACAATAATATACCACCTCACAGCTGTCAGAATGGCAATTATCAACAAATCAGCAAACAACAATTGCTGGTGAGGATGTAGGGAAAGGGAACCCTGGTGCATTCACTGTTGGTGGGACTGTAGGCTGGTGCAGCCACTATGGAAAACAGTATGGAGTTTCCTTAAAAAACTAAAAATGGAACTGCCTTTTAATCCAGCAATTCCACTACTTGGACTATACCCAGAGAACCCTGGAACAGCAATTCATAAGAACCTATGTACCCCTATGTTCATAGCAGCAGTATTTACAATAAGCAAGTGCTGGAAACAGCTTAAGTGCCCATCAGTGTATGATTGGATCGAAAAACTTTGGTACATTAACCAAATGGAATACTACACAATAGAAACAAATAAGGAACTCCTAACCTTTTCAACAACATGGATGGAACTGGAAAATGGTATGCTTAGTAAAATAAGTGAGTCAGTGAAAAATAAATACCATATGATCTCACCCATTATAGGGCAATGATGAACAAAACAAACAAGAAAGCAAAATAGAACCAGATACATGAACACAATGAATAGACCTTCAGTGGACAAGGTGGCATTGGGTGGGGAATGTGGAGGTAAAGAAGGGAGCAGTTTAGTCAAAGAACTAGTAAGGAAGAACCATGGACATAGACAACAAATGGAATTGACTCTGGTGTGGAGTGGGTGGCTGGGGAAGCAGACAGAGGGGAGTAAAAAGGGGATGGATGTAATATAACAACAATACAAATAAATTAAAAAATAAATATATAAATAAAATAAGATTTGCCTCAGCAGTTTTTGGTGCCAGCCAATATCTTCCTGTGAGTATGCTACTTATTAAACTTATTGGATCCTGCTCTAATGTAGGGATATAGCCACTGGGTATGTTGGTTTTGAGCCTCTTCATGGGGCTCTAATACAACCCAATGTCAGAAACTGCCTATGTCTGATCCTGAGCAACCTGTTTGGAGCTATAAGCAATCTATAGTGTGTAGCTCTCTCTCCTGGGTCTGGGTGTATGTATAAAGGACAAAGTTGTGCACCAAGGTGGGCTTTTACCAGCACTGGGCCTGAGGGAAAGTCACCACAAGTCCTAAGGCAGCCTGAGGTCCACAAAATGCAAGTGCTTCTCACATGGCTCTAGTGTGATCTGCCCATCTTCTACCAGAGCCTAAAGTAAATGACTACAAATTAAATTTTGTGCATTGGTCCTGTAGGAGAGTGTTCATGTCTCCAGTGGACCCCAAGCTTCCTCTTTTCACAGTATAATGTTATTCAAGTGCCTCTTCCCAGCTCTGGCACTCTGAGCTGGGGATTATAGCCTGGGGTTTAGACCCCCGTGC
The DNA here is from genome assembly GCA_004026585.1 of Noctilio leporinus. Lineage (NCBI taxonomy): Eukaryota > Metazoa > Chordata > Mammalia > Chiroptera > Noctilionidae > Noctilio > Noctilio leporinus. The sequence goes on from PVIW01013382.1 coordinate 17,148, forward strand.
TTCACAGGGAGACCTGCCTGCAGCTGAGCTATCCCTCCAGTTTAGCCACCTTTCCTAGGATTAGGTTAGCCCTTTTTGTGTCTTCACCCTTCCTGACCAGCTTTGATGTGGCTTCTGAAAATTTTAAGAAAAGTTTGTTTTGAATGTAGATTCTGCATTTTGCAAAATTATCTATCTTGAGGATAGATTAAAAGTATTTTACAATTTATAAGGTTTTAAAAGGTATGCCAATATCTACTTAAAAGTTACTAGAAATGGTGCTTGTTTCTTTTATTAAATTTATTGAGGTGACATTGATTAATAAAACTTATGTTTCAGGTGCACAATTCTGTAACGCATAACCTATATATTTTACTTTGTTCATCACCCCAAGTCAAGTATCCTATCACCACAATTTATTCCCTCTTTAACCCTTTCTACTTCCTCCACCCTTTTTCATCCTAATAATTACCATACTGTTATCTGTGTCTCTGAGGTTATCTTCTTTGCTAAATCCCTTAAACTATTTCACCTAGCCCCACCTCATTTCCCCTCTGACACCTGTCATTCTGTTCTCTCTATCTAAGGGTATGTTTCTCCTTTGTTAGTTTACTTTGTTCATTAGATTTCACAAATAAAGGAAATTATGTAGTACTTTTTTCTGACTGGTTTACTTCAATTAGCATAATACTCTCCAGAACTATCCATGCTGTTGCAAGGGTTAAGATGTCCTTTTATGTTATGATTATTATTTCATTGTGCAAATGTACCACAGCTTTTTTATCCATTTATCTAGTGATGGGCACTTGTGCTGCTTTCAAATCTAGGCTTTTGTAAATAATTCTGCAATAAATATAAGGTGTATGTCTTCTTTCAAACAAGTGTTTCTAGTTGTTTTGAATATATTCCCAGAAGTGGGATTGCTGGGTCTTAAAGCAGTTCCATTTTTAATTTTTTTAGTTAACTCAATACTGCTTTTCAGAAATGGTATTTTAATAAAACAAAAAGGTACATTTTTTAAAAATAGTAGATATGCAATCTATAATCCTATACAGAAAAGGAAGTAGAAGAATGAAGTATGTTTGATGTTGAGAGGACTTTCCATACTATGTGAAGAGGAGGATGCTGAGCCACTGTGTAAAAGAATCCAGGAACTTAGTTAAAGGAACTAATAGATTATGTTGGTATATTAACACCTGGAAAACATGCAGGATTTGAAATTATAATGGAACATTCAGAGATTTTTTAAAAAGTGATGGATATTAATAAAATAATTTTAAAGTGAGTGCTTATTAATGTTAAGAATACATTTAGATATGTGTATAAGAAAAAAGTTACTGACAGAATTCTTAACTAAGATATGTCTTATACATAATATATATCATGTATATTTATAATGTATATTGCATAATATAAACAACATCAATTTAACAAAATTATTAGGATGTAAAAATAGTGGGAAATACCATGTAGACATTGTTCTCTCAGAGAAATAAACCCTAGAGTGCCATATTAAGTGGCATCTAATAATGATAAACCAAGAAATGTTTTTACTTAAAAGTATTCTTTAACTACATAAAGATAAATGCTTACGCCGGCCTGCGAACCCAAAGGTGGCAGGTTCGATTCCCCAGCCAGGGCACATAACAAGGTTGCAAACCAGGTCTCCAGTCAGGTCTGTGGCTGGAGGCAGGTGAAAAGCAACCATACATTGATGTCTCTCTCCCTCTCTGCCTCTCTCCCTCTCTCCCTTCCCTTCTTTCTGAAAATAATGAAATAAAATCTTAAAAAAAAAAAAAAAGATAAATGCTTAAAATTTAAATTTAATTTTAAATGTATTTAATTTTGGTGAGTAAGACTACACAATAGGGAGGGGTATCCTCTTCATTATAAAACTTTGTCATATTTTTAAACTTAAGTATGTAATTATCATAAATTAAACTTATGCAGAAAAAGACCAATTATGCTTAGCATGTTACCCATATTAGTGGTTTATTCATTTCTAGATAATGTTTGCAAAGTATCTTTTATGGTCCCAATTAGAGATTTATTTTCAAATCCAAGGGTATAAATGGACTTCTTAATTCATTCATGTGATATGGTTGTATCAGATGGAAAGACAACATTTTTATCTACTTCATGTATATGTCAAAGCCAGTGCTAGGATTTGTTTTCTACCTAGTAAACTCTGTTTGACTAAATTTTCATGAGTTTCAAATATAATTTAAAAAATCACGTGTCTTTTACATTTATGTTTTCTTTAATCTTTATAGAAGATTCCTTTGTCATCTCTCCACCAGAAGCTGCAGCTGTCTCCAGAATCTGGGACCTTAACCACTGAGCAGACTGCCTGTGTCAATCTTGCCCTTGAAGTTGGAAGCTTACAAGTAAGTTTTTTTTAAACCCTAAAGCAAAAGAATATGATACTAAACAGATAATTTTATGATATAAGTTTCATTTTAAGTTTGTGTCTCTCCTCTTCAGCCACACAAAAAAGCCAACTTCCACTGTTTTATTTAAGTAGAGTGTGTGAGCATACCTTTTACCTAGCATAATGGTTTGATTTAGCTTGGATGCTGATTGGAAGATGCTCCAGGTAGTCTATACTCACACATAATATATGCTCATGTGGAGAGTTTTTCTCTTTCAACATGTCACTTAGCCCTTTTTAGCTTTAATCTTGAAAACTGAACCCTCTCTTGTTTATTTGTACTTTGCTAAAAGGGAAAATATCAAAGCATCTTATTTTGCACATCATTTAAAAATATATTCAGAATAGTCATCCTTTAAAGTATGGTATCCTTGTACTCACTTTAATTAGTTCTAATAATAACAAAAGAAAAACATAGTTCAATTCCCAGTCAAGACATATAACCAGGTAGCAAGCCAGGTCTCCAGCCAGGTCTATAGCTGGAGGCAGGTAAAAGGCAACCAGAAATTGATATTTCTCTACCTTTCTTTCTCCTTCCCTTCCCCTTTCTCTAAAAACAATAAAGAAATAAAATCTTATAAAAAGAAAACTCAGCTGTCTCTATCTTTCATGGAAAAACTTTTAAGTATACTCATTCAGTGTTTCTTTTAAGCAGACTATAGAACTTGATGTATTCACAGAAAAGCTTCATTAATTGCAATTTTTAGTGTTACTTTTTAATTCAAAACACACACAATGTTACACACTTTTGCTAAAAAGAAAAACTTTTTGAGTTTATTTCAGTTTGACTCTTAAACCCATGTGTCAGAAAATCACTTCAATATTTTCTACTGAAGAATAGATGGAAATGCCAGCATCTGGGAGAATATATCTGCATATATAGTTAGGACCACACATTATTCCACATTGTAAGAATTAGAATTAATCAAATTTGGACATTTTGTTTTCCCAGGCCTTTATTCTGACTCAGAATCAACCTTACTCTGTGGTTAACTGTTAAGATGGCACAAGTTTTGTTAAACAAATGGAAAAGTTAAACAGTTATAAAAATCAAAAACGTATCATTTCTTATTAATTATTTAAAGTGTTGGGAGTATATCAAATCCTTTCATAGTTCAATCAGAAACCGTTCTGATATCTTCAAAGGACATCAGCTTTAAAATAATGCAGATGAATTTTCTTGGGTTGTTTCTAAAATGTACCTTCTGGTAATAGGGAGAAAGAAGAATCCAAGCATGTGTTTATTTTTTTCTAGAAATTCACAGAATCAAAGATCATGTGTTCAAATTAGACACTTCACAACAGTAAGAATGACCAGCAAACAACAAGCACTGGTGAGGATGTGGAGAAAAGGAAACCCTAGTACATTATTGGTGGGAATGCAGCCTGGTGCAGCCACTATGGAAAACAGTATGGGATTTCCTCAAATAACTAAAAATGGAACTGACTTTTGACCCAGTGATTCCACCACTAAATGTACCTGAAGAATCCTGAAACACCAATTCAGAAGAACCCATGCACCCCTATGTTTATAGTAGTACTATTTGCAATAGTCAAGTGCTGGAAATAGCCTAAGCACCCATCAGTGGATGAATGGATCAAAAAATGGTGGTCCATTTACAAAATGGAGCACTATGTAGCAGAAAGAAAGAAGGAACCTCTGCTTTTTGCAACAGCATGGATGGAATTGGAGAGTATTAAGCTTAGTGAGATAAACCAGGTGGCAAAAGACAAATACCACATGATTTCACCCAATACAGGAAACTAGTGAACAAAGCAACAGAAGAGTAGAATGGAATCAGAGACATGGAAACAAAGAGCAGAATAATGGTGACCAGAAGGGTGGGAGGAGAGGAAGATGGAGTGAAAGAAGGGGAAGGATTTAATTAAAGAACTACTGTGAATGACCGGTGGACATGGACAAAAATGTGAATATTGAATGTGGGAGAGGGGATGGGGTGTGTGGGGAAGGGTAGAGCAATAAGAAGAGAAAATGAAACAGTTACAATACAACAATAATTTATTAAAGACTAGAAAATTTAAAGATGGCATTTTGTACCATCTTGTACTTTTTCATTCTTCCCATAATGACCATTATATGTGTTCTAATAAATTCCTTATAATTGCCAACTCCTGTCTATCCCTATTTTCTCATCCTCTAAGTATAACCAACATTCATGTTTCATTCTAATTACTTATATTTGTTGTCATTATTATGTTTACATTTGATTGAGGACAAAATATTTTTTAATGGTCTGGATTGCAATTTCTTTTTGTCAAGAAACTATATTTATGCTATTAAATTTTCATTTGCTTTAGGAAACAAAAATAGGTAGGGAAAAGGCAGTCAGAATAGAAATATCACACTTACAGTTGTTTTCAGTAATATGTATATAATGAGTAGTAGTACCATTGATAATAAGACACCCTAATCTAACAGGGTAACATAGTGTTAGCTTTAAAAATCTATAAAATATATATAGTGAAGGCTTTAAAAGTTATTTTCTCCTGTGTATCATGCTTAGCAATGGTTATTTATATTACATTAGTTGAAATTTAATGAAGTAAATTGGTAGTAGAACATATGTTCTGTGAAATCTATGAGGACAGGGAGAGCCTGGAAAAATCCTATATTCTTACAGCCATAATATGAAATGAGCCAAGAATGTAGTTATTGTTAAATTATGGCAGATGCTGTGGGTGTTCCACCATGCCCGTGCATACCAGACTGAATGCTAATGACTAGCATTTGTGTTGTACCTCTGTTGGAGGATTTCCCTCAGGTTACTAGAACCTGTTATATCTAAATAAATGTTCTTCTGAGGGAAGAACTAGAGGGAAACTCTAGAGCAACCAATTCAGTATGGGGATATAAATACTTCTTCCCATTAGCAAAGTAGGTATTAACAGAATATCTTACAGTTTCTTTATAGAATTAAGTTATTAGCCTTCTGATTTTATGCATTTTGGCCTCTCTCTCTCTCTCTCTCTCTCTCTCTCTCTCTCTCTCTCTCTCTTTCTCTCTCTCTCTCTCTGCCACACTTACTATTTTCTATTAGTGTCTCTGCACCTCCTAAATAATTTACATGCACCATTATTTCTGGGAGGAGTGAAGGGGGACTGCCTTTACAGGGCAGGACAAGGGATTCAATAAGACAGAAATGGTTAGCTAGGAAAGGATCTTGAAAAATTCTTCCTATTATCCCATGGGAGTTGAAACCTTATTTATGCTAATATCTATTATAATAAATAAGACTACGAAAAGGTGAACACTAGGATTATTAGATGATCTTAAAATGAGACAACATGAGGGGCAAGGAGCTGGGATTGTGTTGGGGAGAATTTCAATAGAGAATGAAGAGCGTTCAGAAGGCCCTGGAATGCAATAGAAAGACAGAAGATATAAGCCCTGCTATGAAGGAGCCCAAATCAGGCTACTTAATGCTGAATATGGAGGTGGGAATCATAACCAATCCTAGGAGGGCAGAAATCTCTTGAAATGACAATATCTGAGATGCATGAGTAAATTTAAACATGTATATTTATTTGGACAAGATCTGATGGCAGGAGAAAATTTTAGTTTTATTTTTCTTAAATAAAGATTAAGCTTTAAAGATATTTTAGGAAGCTACAAACAGTTTTTCACCAAGAGATGACATTGTGAAAATGTAACATTAAGAGTTTTAAAGGGCCCTGTAATAGCTACTGAGAACAAGAAGAAAAAGGAGGAATAGGAGAAGGCATTGCCTCCAAAAGAAGACTTGGGAGGGAAGGAGGAGGTTTAGGAGAGTGGGACAGTATGAGAACAAAATAAATTTGTATTCATTTTCTACTCTATCCAGCATGAATATTAAGTTGGTGATTTTAAAAATGTGTTTGATTATTACCTTTACTAGACTGGATTTGGATTTGCATGACTTCAGTCTTTTATATTCTCTGAATGGCAGTGAAATTGTTGAATAAATCAACTATGTTACATCATCCAAATTTCAGAACTAGATCACTTGTTTTTCTATTCCTCCCTACCCTAATATCAGCATCACCCTGATATTTTAAGTACCTACTGCTTGCTAACCTAGCCTTTAAATTTAAATATTTTTAGTTCTCATATTTACATACATTTAATATCATGTATTTTATTCACTGCAAAAGCATTCATGTAGCTATAAAAGCAATAAAACATAATAATAATAATTTTACAATGAGTTTCCTGACTTACATTGTTTTCCTGGCATGGAAGTATTTTGGAAAAGCTAGATCACAGATATACCCATGAGATTTTCATGAAAATGAGACGAACCTATATTTAAGTGAAGTAAATGGGCTACTGATAAATTGGGCCCAAAGAAACCTGCACTGAGATACATCATAATTAAAATAAAAAGGCTTAAAGAAAAGGAGAGAACCCTAAAAGCCACAAAAGGAAAGAAGGTAGTTACATACAAGGGAACACCAATTAGACCGTCATCTGATTCCTCAGCAGAAACATTTCAGGCAAGAATGTAATGGCATGAAATATTTAAAGTGATGAAAAGCAAGGGCCTACCAAAACAAAGCTACTTTAACCAGCAAGGTTATTGGTTTAAATTAAAGGATAAATAAGGAGCTTCAAAAAGAAGAAAAAGCTAAAGGAGGTTGTTAACACCAAACCAGTACTGTAACAAATGTTAAAGGTCTTGCTTTAAGAATACAAACAGAGTTTTACCTGGATGGAGACACAGTAGATGCTGTCAGCAGTGCTGATGGTGTTCTCGAGTACCAGAGCAGCTAGAGGACAAGATAGGGAGCATGAGACGTCTTCAGCACTCTAAGAATTGGAGCGGTCAGCATCTGGACACAAGGGTGCACAGCCCAGAGGCAGCGAAGACCAGCAGAAGAGTAGGTGAGGCAGTTCCCAACCTACCAGCCAGTGGGCCGAGGTTGGCTCTAGGCAGTGGCGGCTCTGCCCAGAGGGGCGCGTTTGACTGAGGCCAGCTCTGGGCTCCCTGGAGACTAGAAGTGTGAGCAGTGAAGTGTGGGCAGCAAGGGCAAACACCTTAGGGAATGCGGAATTGAACACTTGCAGGGGAGGGACTGTGTGAGAGACTCGCTCAGGCAACAGGGAGAGGAAGCTCCTCATGGGACTAGAGGTGGAGAAGAGTCCTGCGGGGAGCCAGAGCAGGGGAGCAGGGAAGTGCACCGGCTGGGGCAGCGAGAGGGCCGAAAATGGTGCTGCTGGGCCACCGGGGAAACAGCAGCTTGAAGCCCCTGCCATGGGGGAGGCCCAGCCCACCGCAACCACACAGGTCCCCAGGCTCTGGGGAAACTCCAAACTGTAAGCCGGGAACTAGTAGCGGGGGCAACTGACCTGCCCATTTGCCTAAGACAAAGGCAGAAGATCACAGAGGCCGCCTAAAGGACTCCTCGGAGAGCTTGCTGGCTTGGAGGATTGGTGCTCACTCGCAGGGGGGTGGGGGCTGGGCAGTGTTGGTGGACCCGGGCACTGTTGACTGACTGGGGCTGCCTTCCCCAGGAACTGCGAGGGTGGGGCCAGCCATTGCAGGGACCAGTGAGGTTGTGGGCTGCCCTGCAGTGGTGCTGGGTGCTTGTCACTGGCAGGAATCTCCGCCAGGAGTAGGAGAGGACACCCTGCGGGCTCCAGAATACCAGCAGCCCTAAAACCCAGCTAGGCTGCAGAAGGCCCAGCCTGCCTGGGGGCTGACACTCAGAATCAGCCCTGACTGTGACAATCAGAGGCCCTGCTATGCCAAGACCACCTAGACTATAGACTGCAAAGACCTGACCAAGAAAAAGAGGCAGCCTCAGGAAATGGGTCACTGCTAATCTCAAGCACCTGAGTTATACCGAGAGCTATACGAACTATTAATCCCCAACCTATCCTTTTCAAAAGTTACTTCTCACATATACTTAATCCCCCCCCCACCTCAATCCACCTATATACCCAAGACCCTCCCCCTACTCTTGAATTAAAGTCTACTCACTCTCCAGCTGCAACACATTCCCAGTCCTCAATCTAAGTATTCCTCCCTTCCCCAGCCAAATAAACCCTTCCTTTATTCTCTTGTTCCTTCCTCTTTCTTTCTTTCTTTCTTTTTTTTGTTTGTTTTTTTTGTTTGTTTGTTTTTTTATGTTTTCTTCCTGTTAAAGCCCACAGGTTCTGGCTCCATGTGGACCAGTCAGAGATCATAAAGGGTGAACAGACACCTGAACACTTTCTTTATTGATATTGATATCTCTTTGCCTTGTGATTTCCTCTGCCCCCTCTTTTTTTTCTTCTTTTTTTTCTCCCTGATAAAGCCCAGTGGTTCTGGATCCACCTAGACCAAAAAGAGATCATAAAGGGTGAACAGACACCTAAACCCTTTCTTTATTAATATTGATTTCTCTTTGTCTTCTGACTTTCTCCCTTTTTATCTTTCTTTCTTTTTTTTTTTTTTTTTTCCTCAGCTAAAAGCCCTCAGGTCCAGGCTCCATCTGGACCAATCAGGGATTATTAAGGGTAAACAGCCATCTAAACCCTTTCTTCTTATTATTATTATCATTTTTATTCCTTATTTCCTTTTTGTTTGTTTGTTTGTTTTGTTTGTTTTGTTTTTTTCTGCTAAAAGCCCACAGGCCCAGAATACAACCAGACAGCCCAAATAAAGGACACACCAAGAACAGCAAGGGGAGAAAATCTGGGAGACAGCAACATTGAAATCCACAAATCTCCTATCACAGAAGGGTGCTAAATTAAGACAAGGAAGCAAAGCAGGTTAACCCAAGGGACAAAAAAAAATTAGAAGCAAGCAAGAACAGACACCCAACAGGGGGAAAAAAGAGTCAGTCCATCACCAAAAGGAAAGGAAGAATCCCCAGAAAGACCACCAAATGAAACAGAGGCACCTGGAATATCAGATAAGGGATTCAAAAGAACTATGCTAGAGAAGCTCAGTGAACTCAGCCACATCAAAGAAAACTATAAACAACTCCAGGAGAATGACAAAGAGCTCGAGGGAAGTTACAAAGAACTCCAGGGAGGTTACAAGGAACTTACTGACAATTACAACAGCATGAAAAAGGACATAGAAACTATCAATAAATGCCAGGAGGAAATGAAGAATACAATTTCTGAATTGAAGAATACAGTAGAAGGAATCAACAGTAGGCTAGAGGAAGCAGAGGACCGGATCAGCAAGTTGGAGGATAATGCAGACAAATACTCCAAGACTGTACAAGAGAATCAAAAAAGGCTGAACAAGACTGAAGAGGGGTTAAGAGAGTTGCAGGACAACATGAAACATAACAACATCTGTATCACAGGGATATCAGAAGGAGAAGAGAAACAAGGAATGGAAAACCTGTTCAAAAAAGTCATGATAGAAAATTTCCCTAACATGATGAGTGAAAACATGAATCCAGTTCAGGGAGCACAGAGGGTCCCAATGAGGATCAACCCAAACAGACCAACACCAAGGCACATTATTATTAAAACGGCTAATTTCAAAGACAAGGAGAGAATCCTAAAAGCATCAAGAGAGAAAAGACAACATACATAGGGGCTCCAATAAGGCTATCAAATGATTATTCAACAGAAACACTTCAAGCCAGAAGGGAATGGCAAAAAGTATTTCAAGTCATGGTAAACAAAGGCCTGCAACCAAGAACACTCTACCAGCAAGGCTCTCATTCAAGATAGAAGGAGAAATAAGGAGCTTCCCAGACAAAAAAAGATGGAAAGAATACATCTCTACCAAACCAGCATTGCAAGAAATGCTAAAGGGTCTGCTATAAAAAGAAGTAAACAAATAAAATGAAGAAACAGAGAAAACCAAAGAGGAATACAGACACAAAAGGGAGAAAATGGGAATGAATAAGTATCAATCAATAATAACCTTAAATGTAAATGGATTAAATGCACCAATCAAAAGACATAGGGTAGCCGAATGGATAAGACAACATGACCCACATATATGCTGTCTTCAAGAGACCCACCTCAGAACAAAAGATCGACACAGATTGAGAGTAAAGGGATGGAAAACTATATATCAAGCAAATGGACATGAA
>PVIW01013383.1:0-27578 GCA_004026585.1 Noctilio leporinus
AATAGATTTGTATTTATTGCCATTTTATTGTCCATACTTTTGATAGTTTTTTCTTGCTCTTCTTAAAGAAGATGATTTAACATTTCATGTAATACTGGTTTGTTGGTGATGAACTCCTTTGGACTTTTTCTTGTCTGAGGAGGTTTTATCTCTGCTTTAATTCTAAATGATAGTTTTGCTGGGTGGAGTAATCTTGGTTATAGGTCCTTGGTTTTCATCACTTTGAATATTCCTTGCCCCTCCCTTCTGATGTGCAAAGTTTCTGTTTCTTGTCTTTCTTTTTTTTAAACTTGCTTTTAAAAAGATTTTATTCATTATTTTGAGAGAGAGGGGAAGAGAGAGATGCAAAGAGGGAGAGAGACATCAATGTATGGTTACCTTTCACCTGCCTCCAGCTATGGGCCTGGTTGGAGACCTGGCTTGCACCCTGGGAATGGAACCAAAAAACCTTTGAGTTCACAGGTTAGTGCCTTATCCACTGTGCCACCAGCCAGGGCTCAAAGTTTCTTTTTCTGTTGAGAAATCAGCTGACAAGTGTTTTCCTTGAAAATTCAAAATATCTCATTTTATTTACTTTCTTTAAGTATTATATATATTTTAATTTTATTGTTGTTGTATTACATCCATTCCCTTTCAGCTCCCCTCTGTCCCCTTCCCCACCCACCCATTCCCCCCAAAGTCAATTCCACCTGTTGTCCCTGTGATGGTTCCTTTATATTAGGTAACTGTCTAAGCTACTCTTCTTCCTTGCCTCTGCCTCCCCCCTCCCCCCAACCCCTTTCCCCGTGAACACTGAAGGCCTATTTACTGTATTCATATATTTGGTTCTGTTTTGCTTGTTGTTAGTTTTGTTCATTAATGTCCCATAATGGGTGAGATCATATGATATTTGCCCTTCACTGACTGGCTTATTTCACTAAGCATAACACTCTCCAGTTCCATCCATGTTGTTGCAAGGGTAGGAATTCCTTCTTTCTTTCTGCTATATAGAATTCCACTGTGCAAATGTACCAAAGTTTTTGATCCAGTCATCCACTGATGGGCACTTAGGCTGTTCCCAGCACTTGGCTATTATAAATAGTGCTGCTATTTACATTATGTAAATACACCTAGGTGTACATAGGTTCTTATAAATTGGTGTTTCAGGGTCTTTGGGTATAGTCCAAGTAGTGGAATTACTGGATCAAAAGGCAGTTCCATTTTTAGTTTTTTAAGGAAACCCCATACTGTTTTCCACGGTGACTGCACCAGCCTCAAATCCCACCATCAGTGTACTAGAGTTCCCTTTGCCTTGCAACCTTGCCAACACTTGCTGTTTGTTGATTTGTTGATTGCCATTCTGACAGGTGTGAGGTGTTAGCTTATTGTGGTTTTAGTTTGCATCTCTCTGATGACTAGTGATGTTGAGCATTCTTTCATATGCCTCAGGGCCCGTTGTATTTGTTCCTCAGGGAGTTGTCTGTTCAGGTCCTTTACCCATTTTTGAATTGGGCTGTCTGTCTCCCTGGTGTTGAGTCGCATTAGTTGTTTATATATTTTGGAGATCAGACACTTGTCTGAGGTATCATTGGCAATTATGTTTTCCCATACATTTGCTTCCCTTTGAATTTTGCTGATATTTTCTTTAGCTGAACCGAAACTTTTGAATTTGATAGAGTGCCATTTATTGATTCATTTTTTATTTCTTTTGCCCTTGGTGAAGTATCAGTAAACATATGTCTGCATAGGATATCCAAAAGTTGACTGCCTATATTTTTCTCCAGGACCTTTATGGTGGCACTGCTTATGTTTAAATCCTTTTTCCATCTTGAGTTTATTTTGGTGTATGGTGTAAGTGGTGGTAAGTAGTTGCATCTCTTTGCATGCTGCTGTCCAGTTCTCCCAACACCATTTGTTGAAGAGACTGCTTTTAATCCAGTCTCTAATTAATTTGATGTTCCTTCCCCATTTGTCAAATATGAGTTGACCTGAGTCCTGGGTTAATTTCTGGGCTCTCTATTCTGTTCCATTGATCTATATGTCTATTCTTATGCCAGTACCAGGTTGTTTTGGTGAAAGTAGCCTTGTAGTATTGTTTCAAATCCAGTATTGTGATTCCTCCTACCTTGTTCTTCTTTCTCAAAATTGTTGTGGCTATTCGTGAGCGTTTTTCACTCCATGTAAAAGTTTGTAGTATTTTTTCTATTTCTTTGAAGCCTGTCAATGACATTTTAATTGAGATTGCATTGAACATGTATATTGCCTTGGTTAATATGGACTTTTGAATGATGTTCATTCTTCCCATCCATGAACATGGTATACGCTTCCATTTCTTTGTATCTTCCTTGGTTTCTTTCTTCATTGTTCTGTAGGTTTTTGAGTACAGGTCTTTTACCTCCTCAGTTAAGTTTATTCCTAGGTACTTTATTTTTCTTGTTGCTATGGAAAATGGGATTTGTTTTTTCACTTCTCTTTCTGTTGTTTCATTATTGGTATTCAAAAATGCTTTTGATTTCTGGATATTGACTTTATAGCCAGGTATTTTGCTAAATTTGCTTATTAGGCTGAGTTAGTTTTTGTTGAAACCCATCCGGTTTTGCATGTACACCATCATACCATCTGAAAATAATCACAGCTTGAATTCCTCCTTTCCAATTTGAATACCTTTGATTCCCTTTTCTTCTCTGATGGCTATAGCTGGAACTTCCAAGACACTGTTGAATAGAAGTGGAGAAAGTGGACAGCCTTGTCTCGTAACTGATATTAGGGGGAAAGCTTTCAGTTTTTGTCTGTTAAGTATGATGTTGGCTTCAGCTTTCTCATCGTTGGCCTTTATGATGTTGATATATGCTCCCTCTATTCCCATTTTGCTGAGGGTTTTAATCATAAATGGTTGCTGCACATTATCAAATGCTTTTTCAGCATCTACTGATATGATCATATGGTTTTTATCTTTCAATTTGTGGAAGTGCTCTATTATATTTATTGATTTAAGAATGGTGTACCATCCTTGCATCCCTGGGATGAAGTCCACTTGATCATGGTGTATGATCTTTGTAATATATTGCTGAATCCGATTGGCCAATATTTTGTTGAGAATTTTAGCATCTATGTTCATCAGAGATATTGGCCTGTACCTTTCTTTCTTAGTTGTATCTTACCCTGGTATTGACAGTAGAATAATATTGGCCTCATAGAAAGAGTTTGGGAGTCTTCCCTCTTCCTGAATTTTTTGGTATAGTTTGAGGAGGATAGGAGTTAGTTCTTCTTTAAATGTTTGGTAAAATTCACCTGTGTAGCCATCTGGTCCAGGGCTTTTGTGCTTTGGGAGATTTTGAATTACTTCTTTAACTTCATTAGTTATTATTGGCCTATTCAGACTTTCTGCTTCTTCTGGGTTCAGTTTTGGTAGATTATACATTTCCAGGAATGTGTCCACTTCATCCAGGTTGTCATATTTTTTCTCAAATCGTTGTTTGAAGTAACTTCTTCCAATGTTTTGTATTTCTAAGGTATCAGTTGTGATTTCTCCTCTGTCAGTTCTGATTCTGTTTATTTGGGTCCTCTCTCTCTTTTTCTTGATGAGTCTGGATAAGGGCTTGTCAATTTTGTTTAGTTTATTCAAAGAACCATCTCTCGGACCTGTTGATTGTTGAATTGTAGTTTGAATCTCTGAGTTATTTAGCTCTGCTCTGATCTTGATGATTTCCTTCCTTCTACTTGCTCTGAGCTTTGTTAGTTGTTTCGCCTCTAGTTCTTGCAGCTTTGTGGTTAGGTTGTTTTTATTAACTTCTTGTAACCTTTTTTTGAAGGCCTGTATTGCTATAAATTTCCCCCTGAGCACGGCCTTTGCTGTATCCCCTAGGTGTTGGGCTGTTGTGTGTTCATTATCATTTGTTTCCAGGAACTTTTTGATTTCAACTTTGATTTCATTGCTAACCCCTTCATTGCTTAGAAGCATGCTATTCAGTCTCCATGAGTTTGAGAATTTCTTTTTTTCCTTGAGAGTGGTTTCTAGTTTCAAGCCATTGTGATCTGAGAAGATACTTTGTATGATTTCAATTTTCCTGTGTTTGTGGAGGCTTGTTTTATGACATGCCATTTGGTCTATCTTGGAGAATGATCCATGTGCATTTGAGAAGCATGTGAATTTTGCTTCTTTGGGGTAAAAGACTCTGTATACATCAGGTAGGTCCTTTTCCTCTAGACTGTTGTTCAATGCCACAACATCCCTGGGGACTTTTGGTTTGGAAGATCTGTCCATAGTTGATAGTGGGGTATTACGTTCCCCTACTATTAGTGTGTTGCTGTCTATGTCTTTCTTAAAGTCTTCCAAGATTTTCCTTATATATTTCAGAGCTCCTATGTTGGGTGCATATATGTTTATCAGAGTTATTTTTTCTTGATGGATTGTTCCCTTAAGTATTATGAAATGTCCATCTTTGTCCCTTTTTATGGCCTTCATTGTAAAATCTATTTTGTCTGAATTCAGTATTGCTACTGCAACTTTTTTTTTCATGTCCATTTGCTTGATATATACTTTTCCATCCCTTCACTCTCAATCTGTGTCAATCTTTTGTTCTGAGTTGGGTCTCTTGAGGACAGCATATATGTGGGTGATGTTGTCTTATCCATGTTGCTACCCTATATCTCTTTTTTATATATATATATATATTTTAATTTTATTGTTGTTGTATTACATCCATCCCCTTTTTGCTTACCCTATATCTCTTGATTGGTGCATTTAATTCATTTACATGTAAGGTTATTATTGATTGATTCTTATTCATTGCCATTTTCTTCCTTTGTGTCTGTATTCCTCTTTGGCTTTCCCTGTTTCTTCAATTTATTTGTTTCCTTATTTTTAAAGCAGAACCTTTGGCATTTCTTGCAATGCTGGTTTGGTAGGGATGTATTCCTTCCGTCTTTTTTTGTCTGGGAAGCTCCTTATTTCTCCTTCTATCTTGAATGAGAGCTTTGCTGGGTAGAGTATTCTTGGTTGCAGGCCTTTGTTTAGCATGACTTGAAATACTTTTTGCCATTCCCTTTTGGCATGAATTGTTTGTGTTGGATAATCATGTGATAGCCTTATTGGAGCCCCTTAATAGTTTATGTGTCGTATCCCTCTTGATGCTTTTAGGATTCTCTCTTTGTCTTTGAAACTCGCCATTTTAATAATAATGTGCCTTGGTGTTGGTCTTTTTGGGTTGATCGTCATTGGGACCTACTGTGCTTCCTGAACTGGGAAATGTTAGGGAAATTTTCTATCGTGACTTTTTTTAACAGGTTTTCCATTCCTTGTTTCTTTTCTCTTTCTGGTAGCCCTATGATATGGATGTTGTTGCGTTTCGTGTTGTCCTGCAGCTATCTTAAACCCTCTGCCGTCTTATTCAGCCTTTTTTTATTCTCTTGTACTGTCTTGGAGTATTTGTCTACATTATTCTCCAACTCGCTGCTCTGGTCCTTTACTTCCTCTAGATTACAGTTGATTATTTGTTCTATAATCTTCGATTCCAAAATTGGATTCTTGATTTCCTCCTGGCACCTATTGATAGTTTCTATGTCCTTTTTCATGCTGTTGTAGCTCTCAGTAAGTTCCTTGTAACTTCGTTTGAATTCGTTGTAGTTCTCCTGGAGTTGTTACCAGTTTTCCTTGGTGTGGCTGAGATCACTGAGCTCCTCTATTATCATTCATTTGAAATCCTTATGTGATATTTCTGGTGCCTCTGTTTCATTTGGTGGTCTTTCTGGGAATTCTTCTTTTCCTTTTGGTGATGGACTGATTCTTTTTTTCCCCATTTTGGGTGTCTGTTCTTGTTTGCTTTTTATTTATTTTTTCTTTTAACCTTGGGTTAACCTGCTTTGCTTCCTTGCCTTAGTTGAGCACCCTTCTGTGATAGGAGATTTGTGGAGTTCAGTGTTGCAGTCTCCCAGATTTTCTCCACTTCCTATTCTTGGTGTGTCCTTGATTTGGGCTGTCTGGTTGTATTCTGGACCTGTGGACTACTCTCCTGCTGGTCTCTGCTACCTCTGGGCTGTGCTTCCCTGTGTCCATATGCTGACCGCTTCAATTCTTGGGGACCTGAAGATGTCTCGTGCTTCCTATCTTGTCCTCTAGCTGCTCTGGTCCTGGAGAACACTATCAGCACTGCTCTCTACCCTGTGGCCATCTTTCCCCTCTCATTTTATTTTCATTCCTTATTTTTATTGTTGGCATGAGTAGAGATGTCCCCATTTTTCCTGCTCTGCCTGCCTCCACCTTGCCCCTACTCCCCCTTCTCTCTGGCCATCACCACAATGTTGTCTATGTCTATGAATTATGCATACTGTATATGTTTTTTGCTGATCTCATCACCTTTTAGAATCTGGTCTAGAATCTAGACAGTACAGGGAGACAGGGAGACAGTTGTCAGTCTGTTCCATGTGCCCTTATTTCTGTCTCTATTTTGTTTGTTTGTTTGGTTCATTAGATTCCACATAAAAGTGAGATCGTATGGTATTTATCATTCTCTGATTGGCTTCTTTCACTTAGCATAATAATCTCTTGGCCCATCCAAGTTGCCATTAAAAGTTAGATTTCCTTCCTTTTTCATAGCCACATAGTATTCCATCATGTAATCATACCACTGCTTTTTACCCACTCATCTACTGATAGGTACTTGGTCTGTTTCCTGACCTTGGCTATTATAAATTATATAATAGCTAATAAATTATATATTATATAAATTATATAAATTATATAATAGCTGCTATGAACATAGGAGTGCATATATTTTTTCAAATTGCTATTGCAGATTTCTTTGTTTATATTTCCAGACGTGGAATTGTTGGGTCAAAAGGCAATTTCATTTTTAATTTGTTTTCGGAAACTCTGGACTGTTTTTCACAATGATCGCTTCAGCTGGCAGTCCCACCAGCGATGCTTGAGGGGTCCCTTTTTCCCCACATCCTAGACAGCACTTATTGTTTGTTGAGTTATTGATCATAGCCATTCTGACTGGTGGGAAGTGTTATTGCATTGTAATTTTAGTTTGCATCTGTCTGATAATTAGTGATGTTGAGCATCTTTTCATAGGTCTATGGGCTATTTGTATGTTCTCTTTGGAGACATGTCTATTCAGGCCTTTTGGTCATTTTTAAATTGAAATTTTATGTCTTCCTGATGTTGAGCTGTGTAAAATTTTTAAATATGTTGGAAATGTACTCCTTTTCAGATGTATCATTGGCAAATATGTTCCCACATACAGTAGGTTTCCATATCATTTGTTGATTGGGCTTTTTTGCTGTACAGAAGCTTTTGAGTAGTCCCATTTGATTGTATATATATTTTTTACTTCCTTTGCCCTTGGAGGCATAATGGCAAAACATTGCTATGAAAGCTGGTGGAGATTTTTCTGCCTATTTTTTCCCCCCCTAAATTTCCCAGGGTTTTGAAACTGATATGTATTGAAGCATTTTATACATTTTGAAACTATTCTTATATGTGGTGTTAATTGTTGGTTTAGTTTCCTTTTATTTTACGTTTTTGTACACTTTTTTACCTGTCCAATTTTATTAACACCATTTATTGCATGCTCTTACCTCTTCTGTCAAATATTAATTGGCTATGTAGACATGGGTTGATTTCTGGGCTTTCTCACTATACCATTGATCTATACTCTATCTGTTCTTACACTAGTAAAAGGCTATTTTGATTTCAATGGCCTTATAGTGTATTTTGATATCAGGTATTGTGATCCCTTCAATTTTGTACTTCTTTTTCAAGACTGCTGATGTTATTCAGAGATTGGAACCCTATATCTGGCAGTTTGTTTGACTTCATTTCATTTATTTCTTTTTCTGGAGATTTTTCTTTGTCATTCATGGGAACTTGTTTTTTTGTCTCTACATTTTGGCTATTTTTTTTTTTTTAATTTTATTTATTAGGTAGAGCTGCTATGTCTCCTGGGCTTGGTGAAGGGGCCTTGATTTGTGGTATTCCATAGATTCCCAGTCTCTCCAGTCATCTGAGCCAAGCACTCCTGGTGTGGTCTATGAGCGCTACCCTGTAGTAGTTAAACCTTGATTTCTGTTGGCATCACTGGAAGGGGTTGATCCCCAGGCTAGGGACTTACCTTAGTGTGGCTTTGGTGTGGCACATTGTGGGTGTTGCTTGTGGAGGTGATAGCACTGTAAATGTCATAGTCTGAAGCTTTCTACCATGTGAACTGTCTCTGGGGTCTCATGGGAGGTGCAAAGTCAGCCACTTCCTACATTCTGGCTAGGGTCACCCAGCATGAGCTACAGAGGGATCTGCAGATGGCTGCTACTTGTGTTGGTTTTGGATATGCCCAGAAGAGGCCAAGATGTGAACCAAGTCATACTGTCACTAGTCTGGAGGTGGGCCCCCTTAGCAAGATTTAGAGGCCAGATGTTGCTTGAGAGATTTTAGGGAAACCTATAGCATGAGCCAAGATAAGCCATTAGCATGAAAAGCTCCTGAAAGTGGCTGGAATGGGCCCACACATTTTGTGAGGCAGGGTCTGAGGGAATCACCAGGGTGCACTGAAGAGTGTTAGCCAGGAGACTCAGGTATGGTACCTGCCTGCCTGTTCTCTGAGCACTTGCATGCATGTGCACTCGAGGGTGCACATGGCCTTTTGCCAGTACTTTTTTTCTGGTAGAAATCTGCTCAACCTCTACCTTTCACCTTGAATTCCAAAACAATCAGTTTCTCTCTGTGTGTCCCTGGTTCTTTTCAAGCTCTGCCCCCGTGCTGGAGCTGAGGGTGTGAATCCAAGTAAGTCTGTGTATGAGCCCTTGATGAGTACCTGCCTGGTACTCCAGCCCCTATCTGTTTCACTCAGCCACAATCCCTGCTCATTATGGGACCAGCCATTCAGCATCTCTGCCCCTCCTACTAATCTCAATGTGGTTTTTAATAATCTCTAATTATATGCAATTCCAATTAAAATACCAATGACAGATTTCAGAAAAATAGAAAAAATATTGGAAAAATTTATATGGAACCAAAAATGCCCGCAAATAGTCACAGCAATCTTGAGAAAGAAGAACAAGGTAGGAAGAATCAAAATACTGGTCATCAAATAATACTATAAGGCTATTGTCATCAAAACTCTCTGGGAGATCGAGAAGATGGCTACAGAGTAGAGAGCAGTGCTGATGGTATTCTCGAGTGCCAAAGCAGCTAGAGGACAAGATAGGGAGCATGAGACGTCTTCAGGACCCTAGGAATTGGAGCGGGCAGCATCTGGATACAGGGAGCATAGCCCATAGGCAGAGGAGGCCAGATGGACAGTAGGTGAGGCATTCCTGACCGACCAGACGGCGGACCCAGGTCGGCTCTGGGCAGTGGCAACTCTGCCTATGGGGGCGAGTATGACTGGGGCCAGCTCCTGGCTTCCTGGCGACTGGAAGTCTCAACATTGAAGGCTGGCAGTGAGGGCAAACACTGTAGAGAACACGGAATTGAACTCTTGCAGGAGAGGGACTGTGTGAGAGACTCACTCCAGCAACAGGGAGAGGAGGCTCCCAGAGGGACTAGAGGAGGAGGCGAAGAGTCCTGCAGGAAGGCACAGCCGGGGAGCAGGGAAGGCCCAGGTGGCGAGAAGGCCGAAAAGGGTGCTGCTGGGCCACCAGGGAAACAGCAGCTAGAAGTCCCTGCGAGGGGGGAGGCACAGCCCTGTGCAACCACACAGGCCCCCAGGCTCTGCAGAAACTCCAAATGGTGAACCAGGGAGCCAGCCCATGCCTGGGAGGGTCTCATCACAGAGGCTGTGTAAAGGACTCCTCAGAGAGCAGGTTGGCTTGGAGGAGTGATGCCCACCCTGGAAGGGCGGGACAGTGTAGGCGGACCCCAGACAGTGTTGACAGACATGGGCGGCCTCTTCCTGGAACTGCGGGGACAGGGCCAGTGTTCACAGGGACCAGCAAAGTTTTGGGCTGCCCTGCAGGGGTGCTGGGTGCTCCTCAAAGGCAGGAACTTCTGCCAGGAGTGGGAGGGGGCACCCTGCGGGCTCCAGAACACCGGCAGCCCTAAAACCCAGCCAGGCTGCAGAAGGCCCAGCCTACCTGGGGGCGGACACTCAGAATCAGCCCTACTGTGACAATCAGAGGCCCTGCCACGTGCCAAGACCGGCTAGAATATAGACTATAGACTGTAAAGTCCTGACCAAGAAAAAGAGGCAGCCTCAGGAAAGGGATTGCTGCCAATCTCAAGCACCTGAGTTATACTGAGGGCTTTATGAACTATTCATCCCCAACATATCCTTTGCAAAAGTTACTTCTCACATATTCTTAATCCCCCCATACCTCAATCCACCTAAATACCCAAGACCCTCCCTCTACTCCCGAGTTAAAGTCTACTCACTCTGTGGCTAGAATGCATTCCCAGTCCTCAATTTAAGTATTCCTCCCTTCCCCAGCCTTTCTAAACCCTTTCTTTATTCTTTTCTTCCTTCTTCTTCTTCTTCTTTTTTTTTTTTTTTAATATTTCTTTTCCTTTTCTTCCTGGTAAAGCCCACAGGTTCTGGCTCCACCTTGACCAATCAGAAATCATAAAGGGGGAACACACAGCTAAAACCTTTCTTCATTAATATTGATTTCCCTTTGTCTTGTGACTTTCTTGCCCCCTCCTTTTTCTTGTTTTCTTTTCTTTTCTTTTTTTTCTTTCTTTCTCCTTTCTTTTCTCCCTGATGAAACCCACTGCTCCTGGCTCCACCTGGACCAAACAGAGACCATAAAGGGTGAACAGACACCTAAAACTTTTCTTTATTAATATTGATTTCTCTTTCTCTTGTGACTTTCTCCCTTTTTTTTTTTTTTTTTTCCTCTGCTAAAAGCCCTCAGGTCCAGGCTCCATCTGGACCAGTCAGGGTTTATAAAGGGTGAACAGCCATCTAAACCCTACTTCTGATTATTATTGTCATTTTTATTTTTTTTTCCTTTTTCTATTTTTCTATTTTCCTTTTTTTGGTTTAGTATGTTTTGTTTTGTTTTTTATTGTCTTTTTTATGTTGATTTTTTATTTATTTATTTATTTTTGTTATTTGATACTATTTTTATTTCTGCTAAAAGCCCACAGGCCCAGAATACAACCAGATAGCCCAAATAAAGGACACACCAGGAACAGCAAGTGGAGGAAATCTAGAGATGGCAACACTGAACTCCACAAATGTCTGATCACAGAAGGGTGCTCAACTAAGGCAAGGAAGCAAAGCAGGTTAACCCAAGGAAAGAACAAAAATAAATAAATAAATAAACATCAAGCAAGAACAGGCACCCAAAATGGGGAAAAAAAGAATCAGTCCATCACCAAAAGGAAAGGAAGAATCCCCAGAAAGAATACAAAATGAAACAGAGGCACCTGGAATATCAGATAAGGAATTCAAAAGAATGATGATAGAGAAGCTCAGTGAGCTCAAGCACATCAACGAAAACTGTAAACAACTCCAGGAGAACTACAAAGAACTCCAGGGAATTTACAAAGAACTCCAGGGAAATTACAAAGAACTCCAGGGGAATTATAAAGAACTCCAGGGAAATTACGAACAACTCCAGGGAAGTTACAAGGAACTTACTGAGAAATACAACAGCATGAAAAAGGACATGGAAACTATCAACAAGTGCCAGGAGGAAATGAGGAATCCAATTTCTGAATTGAAGAATACAGTAGAAGGAATCAACAGTAGGCTAGAGAAAGCAGAGGACCGGATCAGCGAGTTGGAGGATAATGTATACAAATACTCCAAGACAGTACAAGAGAATAAAAAAAAGCTGAATAAGATGGCAGAGGGTTTAAGAGAGCTGCAGGACAACATGAAACGTAACAACATCCGTATCATAGGGATACCAGAAGGAGAAGAGAAACAAGGAATGGAAAACCTGTTCAAAAACATCATGATAGAAAATTTCCCTTACATGATGAGTGAAAACATGAATCCAGTTCAGGAAGCACAGAGGGTCCCAATGAGGATCAACCCAAACAGACCAACACCAAGGCACATTATTATTAAAACGGCAAATTTCAAATTCAAAGAGAGAATCCTAAAAGCATCAAGAGGGAAACGACACATAACATACAAAGGGGCTCCAATAAGGCTATCAAATGATTATTCAACAGAAACAATTCAAGCCAGAAGGGAATGGCAAAAAGTATTTCAGGTCATGGTAAATAAAGGCCTGCAACCAAGAATACTCTACCCTGCAAGGCTCTCATTCAAGATAGAAGGAGAAATAAGGAGCTTCCCAGACAAAAAAAGACGGAAAGTATTCATCTCTTCCAAGCCAGCATTGCAAGAAATGCTGAAGGGTCTGCTATAAAAATAAGGAAACAAATAAAATGAAGAAACAGGGAAAGCCAAAGAGGAATACAGACACAAAGGGAGAAAATGGCAATGAATAAGTATCAACCAATAATAACCTTAAATGCAAATGGATTAAATGCACCAATCAAAACACATAGGGTAGCCAAATGGATAAGACAACATGACCCACATATATGCTTTCCTCAAGAGACCCACCTCTGAACAAAAGATCGATACAGATTGAGAGTGAAGGGTTGGAAAACTATATATCAAGCAAATGGACATGAAAAAAAAAGTTGCAGTAGCAATACTGAATTCAGACAAAATAGATTTTACAATGAAGGCCATAAAAAGGGACAAAGATGGACATTTCATAATACTTAAGGGAACAATCCATCAAGAAGAAATGACTCTGATAAACATATATGCACCCAAAATAGGAGCTCCGAAATATATAAGGAAAATCTTGGAAGACTTTCAGAAAGACATAGACAGCAACACACTAAAAGTAGGGGAATGAAATACCCCACTATCAACAATGGACAGATCTTCCAAACCAACAATCCCCAGAGAAGTTGTGGCATTGAACAACACTCTAGAGGAAATGGACCTAACTGATGTATACAGAGACTTTTACCCTAAAGAAGCAAAATACACATTCTTTTCAAATACACATGGATCATTCTCCAAGATAGACCACATGGTATGTCACAAGACAAGCCTCCACAAATACAGGAAAGTGGAAATCATACAAAGTATCTTCTCAGATCACAAAGGCTTGAAACTAGAAACCAATCTCGAAGGGAAAAACCCAAAAATGCTCTAACTCATGGAGACTGAATAACATGCTTTTAAGCAATGAAGGGTTCAACCATGAGATCAAAGATGAAATCAAAAAGTTCCTGGAAACAAATGACAATGAACACACAACAGCCCACAACCCATGGGATACAGCAAAGGCATTGCTCAGGGGGAAATTTATAGCAATACAGGCCTTCCAAAAAAGGTTACAAGAAGTTTAGAAAAACGACCTAACCACAAAGCTGCAAGACCTAGAGGAGCAACAGCAAACAAAGCCCAGAGCAAGTAGAAGGAAGGAAATCATCAAGATCAGAGCAGAACTCAATAACTCAGAGATTTAAACAACAATTCCAAGAATCAACAGGTCCAAGAGCTGGTTCTTTGAAAAAATAAACAAAATTGACAAGCCCTTATCCAGGCTCATCAAGAAAAAGAGAGAGAGGACCCAAATAAACAGAATCAGAACTGAAAGAGGGGAAATCACAACTGAAACCTCAGAAATACAAAACATTGTAAGAAATTACTACAAACAACTATTTGACAAAATAAAAATATGACAACCTGGAAGAAATGGACACATTTCTGGAAAGGTATAATCCACCAGAACTGAACCCAGAAGAAGCAGAAAGCCTCAATAGGCCAATAACAACTAGTGAAATGAAAAAAGTAATCCAAAATCTCCCAAAGCACAAAAGCCCTGGACCAGATGGCTACACAAGGGAATTTTACCAAACATTTAAAGAAGAACTAACTCCTATCCTCCTCAAACTATACCAAAAATTCAGGAAGAGGGAACACTCCCAAACTCTTTCTATGAGGCCAATATTATTCTACTGTCAATACCAGGGTAAGATACAACTAAGAAAGAAAGCTACAGGCCAATATTTCTGATGAACATAGATGCTAACATTCTCAACAAAATGTTGGCCAATCAGATTCAGCAGTATATTACAAAGATCATACACCATGATCAAGTGGGCTTCATCCCAGGGATGCAAGGATGGTACAACAGTTTTAAATCAATAAATGTAATACAGCACTTCCTCAAATTGAAAGATAAAAAGCATATGATCATATCAATAGAAGCTGAAAAAGCATTTCATAAAGTACAGCAACCATTTATGATTAAAACCCTCAGGAAAATGGTAATAGAGGTAGCATATTTCAACATCATAAAGGCCATCTATGAGAAACCTGAAGCCAACATCATACTTAATGGACAAAAACTGAACTCTTTCCCCCTAACATCAGGAATGATACAAGGCTGTCCACTTTCTCCACTTCTATTCAACATTGTCCTGGAAGTTCTAGCTATATCCATCAGAGAAGAAAAAGGAATTAAAGGTATCCAAAAGGGAAAGGAGGAAGTCAAACTGTCATTATTTGCAGATGATATGAGAGTGTACATACAAAACCCGATTGGCTCCACCAAAAATTTACTCAACCTAATAAGCAAATTTGGCAAAATAGCTGGGTATAAAGTCAATATCCAGAAATCAGAAGCATTTTTGTATACTGATAATGAAACATCAAAAATAGAAGCGAAAAACAAATCCCATTTACAATAGCATCAAGAAAAATAAAGTACCTAGGAATCAACTTAACTAAGAAGGTAAAAGACTTGTACTCAGAAAACTACAGAACAATGAAGAAAGACATCAAAAAAGACACAAATAAATGGAAGCATATACCATGTTTGTATACAGTGGTGTCTCTCTCCCTCTCTGCCTCTCTCCCTTCCCCTCTTTCTAAAAATAATGAAATAAAATCTTAAAAAAAAAAAAAAGAATCTAGTATAAAGGAATCATGGACATGGACAACAGGTGGGATTGACTTTGGGGGGAAAAGGTGGGTGGGGAGGGAGACAGAGGGGAGCAAAAAAGGTATGGATGGAATACAACAATAATAAAATTAAAAAAATAAATTAAAATAAATATAACATAAAAAAAAAAAAAGAATAAGCTGAATCAACGGTTCAACTAATTTTCAGCCAATATACAGATTTTTTTTTCAAGGTCTACGCTTGACTTCTACATAATATTATTCACATGCATTCCCTGTGCCTATTTATTATCAAAATGGGGACTCTAAGGTGGTGAGTCCAGCCTTGTCATGACGCTGGATACAATAGCAACCGAAAAACTCTGGTTGCTGCTTGAGCCCTAGAAACCATGTCTTCCGATGTTATAGAAGAAATTGTATTTCTGAGAAAGAAAATCAGACTTTAGATTCCTTTGGAAAAAAAAAAAATTAAAGTGCCTACTTAAGTTTAAATAAAACTATCTGTTTCCATTTAAAAAAAAAGGGAGATTCATTTTATTTTGGTAAAGATAATATAAGTTTCAGTTTTACATATAAGTGACATCTACTGAGTTTAACACTTTAATTACAAAGGTAGGGGTGGGATAGCAATAAGGATGACAGTGAAGGTCAAGTGGTGCTGTGGTTCAAAAGTGGCCTTAAGTTATTTTGAAAATTGGATGGGTAGAATTTATATGCTTCTAGCCAACAACTTAACATTCCAGCTATTGGAGAATTGAAAGAAGTGGTGGCTTTCTAATCCTTCTGCTTCTTTTTTAAAAAATGTGTGCTTTGGTCTCATAAAGCAAGTTCTTAGATCCAAGTGTCCAGTAAGATAACCTATCAGAGTCTGTGTTCTGGTAGGTAATGTAAACAGCTGTGGATGAGTGAATCAGGAAAGCTTTCCTGGTGCTGGAAACAGCCTAAGTGCCCATCGGTGGATGATTGGATCAAAAAACTTTGGTACATTTACACAATGGAATTCTATACAGCAGAAAGAAAGAAAGAACTCCTACCCTTTGCAACAATATGGATGGAACTGGAGAGTATTATGCTTAGTGAAATAATCCAGTCAGTGAAGGAAAAATATCATATGATCTCACCCATTACGGGACAATAATGAGCAAAACTAACAACAAGCAAAACAGAACCAAGTATATGAATACAAGGAATAGGCCTTCAGTGGTCAGGGGGAATGGGGTTGGTGGGAGGGGTGGAGGCAGAGGCAAAGAAGGGGATGAGCTTAGACAAGAACCTAGAATAAAGAAACCATGGACATGGACAACAGGTGGGATTGACTTTGGGGGGAATGGGTGGTTGGGGAGGGGGACAGAGGGGAGCAAAAAGGGGATGGATGTAATACGACAACAATAAAATTAAAAAATATATATATATATAAAATAAAATAACCTATAACCCATGAGGTCCAAAAGACAAGCAAAAAGACAACAAATTGCATTGCTGAGAGTTCAAAATGTTTACAATACCAAACGGATGAATGATAACTAGTACTTAGTAGTTGAAAGGTATAGAGTAAAATATATATATATATACATATATATATATATATATATGTATATATATATATACAAAATAAAGCATGGGCTCATGCCAAAGAAGGCGAGAAAAATTTAGGAGATGAGAGCCTGGTGAGAGAACTGGCAGAACTAAAAATCTCTTGAATGAGCACAAATCCCCCTCACCCTTAAATCTCCTTCCTAACCTCACATAGACAGACATTCCCTCTTCCTTCCTCTTCACCCCTCCTCCCCAAACACCATGAGTTCGCTCCTGGTTGTATTGGATAACAAGCATAGGTAAATGTGGAGAGGGGTGCATGCAGTACACACTGAAATGTTGAAAAGTGGGAGATTAAATACCAAATAAAGAATGTCTTCCAGGTGCTTCTGCTTACCTTCACCTACTCTTTTCCTAGAACATCATTACCCAGCATGAGATTGCCCAACAGCTTTTGGGAGACAATGACTGGTTTTCTCCAAAAGCTTTGTAGATTCTGATACTTGGGATAGTTGATGAAATGGCAAGATCTCCACCCAGTCAATCTAAATGAAGCTCAAGAATCAAGAAATGTGCCCAAGCACTTAGAGAGTCCAATAATCTTCAGTGGTTGATTACTAAATATGAAGCAATGACTAACAATCCCATTTGAGGAAAACCTCCAACATAGAAGCAGAGAACCCCCAAAAGATACGCTAGGAAAGAACAATGCCAGCAATGCAGGGGACTGAAAAAAACTTCAAAAAAGTATACCACTATGTGCTCAGAGACATTAGTTATTTGATGCATGAAAGAATTTTATAAACAGAAGTTTTCAGAATAAATAAATATTACAAACAAAACATCAATGAAAGTGTTGAAACATAGAGTTAAAGTAATTTCATAGGAAATTTCAACAAAAAAACAGAGAAAAATATATTTAGAGGATCTCTTAAGGAGGTTTAATGAAATTTAAAAGGTTTCCAGTAGAACGAGAAAAATGGAGAGAATAATATACTAAAATAAATTAATCAAACTGAGTTATGGGTGTATGTGAAGTCCCTGAGCTTGGGAAACAGAATGTACGTCTCTTTCATTTCTTGACTCCCAGTCTTTGGGAAGGGCACTATGTGTGCTTGCCCAAGGAAAATCCCTCATTGTCCCACTTCAGCACACAGAGCAAAGCAGGTGGTCATTTTCTTCTTGATTTAGACATAATTACCTTTGCAGAGTAAGTAGAAAATTATAAAACCTGGAGAAGAAGAAATTATGAAAAACCTAAAAAGAGAACAAATGGGGGGAATGGTGCTTGAAAATGTCAGAAATGGAAGGAATAAGTACCACCTGAGAATGCAACTGAAAATAATTATTCTATTGGTTGGCCAGAAAATTTGTTTAGTTTTTACCCTATGATGGTTTAGTAGTGTGTAGTTGTCTTTAACTTGATTTGAAACAATTTTGTTCCATTGTACTGTCAAAGTTGTCCTATCCGCGTGCATTAAAGACCATCAAAAATGTTAAATTTTGTGCAGCCATTTTAATATTGAAGATGGAAACAAATATAAAACATATTATGCTTTGCATTTTCAGGAAAAGTAAAAATGCAACTGCAATGCCAAAATTATTTTGTGTAGTGTATGGAGGATGTGCTGCCTGGTCAAATGTGTCAAAAGTGACTTGTGAAGTTTCTTGGCACTATTGACATTTTGGCTGAATAATTATTTGCTGTCTTATGCATTGGAAGATATGTAGAAGCACCCATGGCCTCTACCCTTTAGAGGCCAACAGTGAGACATAGTTGATATATTAAAAATATCTAAATAAATAAAGTTATTGGTGAAAAAGGAAAATATCTTTCATTTTATGAAAAAAAAAAACTAAACAACTTTTTGGCTAACCCAAACTTCTTGATCATATATTAGCTCTTTGGGTATAAGTAACTATAACCATAAAACAGAAAGAAAGGTCAACATTTGTTGCCAAGTAAGTAGTTAGGCAATAGTGCTTAAATTTGTAGGAAAGACTTTGGACAGAGTACATGTGATGCGTGTGCATGCATGCATGTTTTGTGTGTGTGGATGGAAGTAATAGACACTCAGAAGAACAAAACAAAACTGGAGACTTTGTTCTTGTGTATGGTGTAAGATGGTGGGCTAATGCTTTACAAGTATTATTTAACTTAGTCCTTACTGCAGTTTTATGTAGTAGAAACTAGTGATATTTCCTTTTATAGATGAGGAAACTGAGGCTTAGAAATGTTCAATATCTTTCTAAAGCTCATGTTCTTGCTTTGAATTGCCAAATACAAATATTTATTGTGTTTACAAAAATTTATGAAAAACACCATTTTCATAAGGATAATACGCCCTTTGAAACAGGCTACTTACATTTTTTTTTCCTTTTTTTAAAGATTTTGTTTATTATTTTTAGAAAGAGGAGAAGGGAAGAAGGCAGAGAGGGGAGAAATGTCAATGCATGGTTGCCTTTCACCTGCCTCCAGCTACAGACCTGGCTGGAGACTTGGCTTGCAACCTAGTTATGTGCCCTGGTTGGGGAATGGAACCAGTGACCTTTGGGTTCGCAGGCTGGCACCTTCCTGCTAAGCCATCAGCTAGGGCTAAAACATCCTACTTTTAATCAGTCATCTTATTCCTTAAACACCAACAAGAATAGCAGAGAGTGAGAAAACATTTTCCAAAGGTTTAATAAGTATGAAATGAGGTCCTCTGGCAATAGGAATGTTGAACCTTTTGTCCCTTTTTAGTTAAAATAGGCTGAACACTAAAATTAATGCTAGATCGAACTGTGACAAAGATGTTTTTCTTGAGAGGTCATTTCATTCTCCTATATTGGCTAATTTTATATACCAACTTGACTGGCCATATTTCAATTAAATCTTATGTCTGGGTGTGTCTGGGTGGGTGTTTTCAGAAAAGACTAGCATGACTACTCAAACTCAGGAAAGTGTATTGCATATGTAATGTAGGTGAAGCCAGCCTGAGAACCCAAAGGTCACTGGTTCCATTCCCCAGCAAGGGCTCATAACCAACCAGGTTGCATGCCAGGTCTCCAGCCACGTCCATGACTGGAGGCAGGTGAAAAGCAACCATACATTGTCTCTCTCCATCTCTGCCTCTCTCTCCCCCTCTATCTCTGAAAACAATAAATTGCCATTTTGATACTGAAGATGGAAGAAAATATGCAATTTTTTGGCATATTATGCTTTATTTCAAGAAATGTAAAGTTGCAACTGAACTGGAAAACAAACAAACAAAAAAAATGTGTGCATTGTTTGGAGAAAGTGCTGTGGTTGATCAAATGTGTAGCTATTTGTGAAGTTTGACTCTCCCACAGTTAATCCCACAAATTCATAACTATCAACAACTGAATCAAAAAAATAAAATCAAATTAAGCAAACAATTAGAACAAGAACAGAATCATAAATATGGAGATCTTTTGGAGAGTTATCAGCATGGAGGGGGTGAGAAAATGGTGGAAAAGGTACAGGGATTAAGAAGCATAATTGGTAGGTACGAAATAGACAGGTCCATGTTAAGAAGCATAAAGGAAATGGAGAAGCCAAGGAACTTACATGCATGAGACATGAATATGAACTAAGTGGGAAGGGAAGGATTGTTGGAGGAAAGAAAGAGTGCCAGGCTGAGAAAAGCCAAGGGTGCAAAACTGGGACAGCTGTAATAACATGATCAATAAAACATACTTCAAATAAATGGTAAATTAAAAAAAATAGGACCCATTGAGGAAAGACAATGATACTAAGCAGTTCATTTTTTGAGAAGTTATAAATCTTGATGTCAAAAATATAAGTAATGATATGAGAAAGGAAGTTTATCAGCCAATCTCATTTTATATAGTAGTAGTCATAGTAGAAGTGGTACTAATTGGCAAGATTTATTGAGCTTGTTATACATGTTAGGTGCCATGATGCAGATTTTTTACTGTTGTTTTCTAATATTTTCATTGCGATATGCATGATATACAAAAAACATCATGCTTTCAATGTAGAGAATATGATGCTTTGACATATGCAAACACTCATGATACCATCATCCCAGTTTAGGTAACACCCATATCTAATACCATAAGTATTTTTATGTTTCTCTGCTTTGTCAAAAGTTTGTGCATGAATGATAAGAATACTAACTGTGAAAACTGCCCACTTAAATGTTTGAAGTGCATGATATTGTATTGTTAAATGTAAGTACTATGTTTATTACTATTAAGTCTCTTTCTCTGGTCACGCTTTGTGATCCTCATCGGCATCATAAACTTTCACTGCAGCTGAGAGCTGTGTCACACCTTGTGTCCCCAAATTCCCACCTAGAACAGCTGGGAGACTGTTGATATATCTTTCATCATCTCCAATCTTTCCTCTGTCGTCCCCTCTGCTCCCACAATGACTCTTTGATGATGCTCTATGGAATGACACAACCTCGCACACCATCACAAGTTTAAGGATCTAATTCACTGTGGTAGCTGAGAATTTTGAGTACATAATAATGATGAAATGTGGCTTAAAACATACACATTTGTTTTTTTCTCACAAAATGGCAAATCCACAGGTAGGTGGTTCTGGAATAGAATTCAATGGCTTAGTGATGTGAGAGTGAGCTTCTTCCTCTCTGAACCTTCAGGGTCACAAGGTAGGTGCCAGCAATCAGAAAGTGGCCACAGCTCCCAGCATAAAAAAAGGGAAAAGTCTGCTCTTCACTATTGTTCTTCTCATTGGAAAAGAAAATATTACCTCAGGAATCAACTATGACACTCTTTCACGAGCCCATTGCAAGAACTGACTCAACTGCAAGGGACTTGGAGCAGGTTAATATCAAACTGCTAATGATGGAAGCTCTCTCTGTCCAGGAGGAGGAGGTCCAGGAATGGCAGATGAAACATGTGTGATCATGATCTTCCTGTTTACACTATGAGCACTGACATTCCTATAATTTCTTCTATAGGGATCATGGAGGAAAAGTATCCTGAATTTCAGGGTTGACTATTTCCATCTAATTGCTAGTATCTTTCATTCCTCTGTCCAAGATGGTTGCTGCTAGCCACATATAACTTTTAGAATTAAGCTTTCCTTAGTAGAAATAAATTAAAATTCAAAATTCAGTTAGGGTAGATATTAAGTCTTCTAAGGGGGTACCCAAGGAACTACAGCTTTGTTTATAGACCAGCTGGTTTTCATGTAAAGCAAATATGAATCAAAAGATAGAAAATATGTCTCCCTTCAGAGCAAGATAAAAGGTGAAAATAACTGCCTTTGGATGATTCAGCCACATTTTTGTATGGACTTGCGTGATGTGACTTCAGCTAACACAGCAGGGTTTCTATGGATATGTTCATGAACAGATTGTGTTCCAGTATATTTTATTTGCTCTATGTTATGACAGACAGGTTGGAATTAATGTTCATTATAGGTTATTCCAGTTGTGTCAGTGAACTATGGCCCTTCCAGTAGGACTAAGAATGATGATGTTGTTTTTGTACAATTCTGTTCAGACAGAACTGAGGCAGGATAGTGAAAAGCTAGGGAATTCCTGGGCAAATGCAATGGGGAAACTGAGACAGCAAATTAACCAAGGCCAGATAACATGGAAAACTTACAGCTTGCTAGTGAATCTCAAGACCTTACATTCCCTAACCAAGGACACTTGAGAGTGAATGGTTTATAGCTCTCCTCCCTAAACACAGAATACATAGCTTCTATCACCTGGTCAAGGAGAGAGAGAACAGGGACCCAATTAATGACATCTGTGCCACCTCATCCAAAAGACAAATGAAGTAGGGGGAAAAAAGTTTTAAAAAGTCTGTTAAACACAGACCCACGATAAAACTCGTATATAAAACAAACCCAAGAACAATTCCAAACTCCCCTAATAAGCTCCCAATGATGCATTAGCATACTAGAAACACATCTAGGAAGATTATATGATACTGCAACCCTCTCTTGAGTGTGTCATCTGCAGAGAGACAAAAACCCTCAAGACAAAGGGCCAGTCTGGCTAATTCTAGACACTGCCATGCCCCTTGCTGGCCACGATCTTTCATTGCCTTCTAAACTCCAAGGTTCCTGCAACAGGGGAGGAGCTGGCAGCACCAGCTTGTCCTGGGCTCACCCCTGACTCTGTTTCTGACTTCCCAGGGAGCTGAACACAGCCCCATCCTGGCTGCTTCTCTCACTGTGACATTTACTTCCCAGTGAGCTAACAGAAGCCCTGCTTTGTTGGCACATTTCTTTCCTAGAATGCTCTAGGGAACCAAAGCAGACACCACATGGGCTCTCTCCTGTTACACCTATGGCCTAACTGCCTCCATTCTTTCACTACCTTCAGCTTTTAACAAACATGCTCTCAAAATCTGAACTTATGTTGTGGAATTATTTCATGATGAAGTCAAGAACAGGCACACTACAGGCCTGCCTGGCACAAATCTGTGCCAAACCAAGCCAGGTCAGTAACACAATCATTGTCTGTTACTACCTTGAATTGACGGCCATGTCAAATTCTAGGTTCAACAAAGAAAGAAAGTGAGGAAGTAAGTGTTTAGTGAAGGGAGTTTGTTTGAATTATTTCAGTTACAACCAAAGAAATGCTCTTTATACCCCTACTGATTTTAAATATTGGCAATAACTCCTCTAGTAGTATTGTTGCAGGAATAGCAAATGAAAGTAAACGCTGGGGAAACTAGAATGGAGCCCATTAAATAGGTTCTCTTTAAATGAGACACATTTAATGCATACAATGGTGATTGGGATAGGTTAGGGAGGTGGTATTGATTTCAGGAAGATTGTTGAACTTTCAAAACTCTTCAAAGTAAATAATAAAAACATGTAGTCTTCCAACACATTACAATGAATACATGATGCCTGTACAAATATGAAAATATATACTAATCCAAAAGGAATAGTCACATCTCAGTCATGGCACTTGCCAGACGTCACTTGGGTTAACATATTAGTGTATACATTTCCAAATTTGATTTCACAATTTTATCACTTTCAATGTGTTTCATTACCACAAAACTTACATTATTTTAGAATTTTAAAAGAAATATGATGGAGAGCGATCACCAATTCATCATATATTTATGTATGCACATAAGTGTATCTATTAAATCCACAGGGTCTACACACACTTTTAGGTAACAACTTTATTTCTATTTCTTTTACAGTATTTCACTTAACAATTATATTCTACATAAAACATCTGGTATTGAAAATTATCATTTACTATCATTGAAAATCTACTATTGGGTATTCTTCTTACTTCTTTAAAATAATTGCTTAGAACTTCTAAGACAGAAGGCTAAAAGGCTGAAAAGGACACCTTCATCATGGCTTCAGGTACTACTGCTTAAGACCAGCCCAGGCAGAAGTAGGAGCTCTAGATGCAACAGGGGCTGGCCCCTGAGAAGGCCCTTCCTTTGGGTCTGCAGTGCCCTCCAGCTCTGGAAGAGGACATGGACAGGAGAAATAAGAGCACTGCATACATACCTGATTTTCCACTGTTGTTCCAGAAACAGACCAGATATCACTGCCCATAAGGGAAATCCTGCCCATGGACCACCCCTTCCCAGATCATCTTACCAACTGCAATCCCCTCACCTTCTGGCATTGACTCAGAGGGCCCTGGATGCTCCAGATTGACCTGAAGCAGGCGGGCTAGGCCCAGCAGATGTGAAGTTGGGATGTTGAACCACCCCAAGGCCTGCTTCAGCTGCAACCAGCGAAGCTGGAACAGCTGTCTGAAGCCCCGCCGCTTGTCAGGTCAGGTTCCCTGCATTGAGGCAATGGCCCTGGGAAGAGGCAGTTGGGCAGCAGTGTCAGAGTCCTGCCTTCTCTTCCTTCACTGCCCTCCCGGACCACACTTGTATCGGGTAGAGGCTCTGGCTGTCCTCTGTCTAAGACCTGTGTGGCTGTCCTGGGGCTAGCAGGTATGGCTAGGCAATATGTTTCACATTGAGTTTGTGTCAGTCTTTCTTCTCTGTGACATTACTCTTGAAGGTCCTGTACACTGCCCACACCAACCTCTATGCACCTTCTCATCTGGACTAAGGCCTGACACAAAGTGATAAGTAGGTTTTCAACCACATCTGTTTCGAGCCTGGTCAAATGGTCAGGAGAGATGAATGTGGAGGAGTTAGGCAGAGCTGGATCGGACTGACTGGTGTGGGTTTGGGACTCTAAGATACAACCCTGGCCAGCTTCCCCTCTGGTTCTACTAGGCTGAGGACCCACCACCAGTTCTCTTTGACTGCGGTCCTTCTGGAATAAGCAGGCCCCAGAGATCAGGCTTCCCTTGGCAACCATATGTGTAAGATCACTGATCTGCCAAGCACTCTCCACTCACAACCTCCACTGTCTTGACATAGGAAGTTCTCCTTCTATACCTAAAGAGCACTCACGTTTTAATTGGACCTTGTGGAGTATCACCCTGGTCATAGGAAGGAGGTCTGCCAACACGGGTCAAGAAGACCATGATAGCATCGGATCTGATGTATGGCGGAGGGGACCTGCAAGTGATGTCTATTGTGACTGTTTGAGTCAATGAATGGAACAGAGGCCCAGGGATTTCATCTCCTAATTTCAGTGGGTAACGCTGAGTCCCTCAATTGATGCCCACTTGTAGTAGGTACGTGCCACACATTGTCAAATAAGGGAACTACAACAAGAAACATCCCAGATATCGGAATGAGCCTGGAGATCCCTGATATTTCCTGAGTTTCCTGAAGCGGCAACACCAAAGACAAACACAAGGATCAGCTAAGTGCACTCCCAAACTTCAACAGGTTGTTTTCCACATGTTTTTTAAACATAGAAATACCACTGCCCCTGAAGAGTGAGTCAGGTGAATTTCCTTGTCAGGCAGACACAAATAATTGCCATGAACAGCTAAGGCATGCCCAGCAGACCTGCCTGCAGTGCCAGGTACCAGGAAAAGAGCCATGGATGGTCCCCATAGCAGTCCCTATCAGCAAAACCGTTAGGAGGTTTATGCCCTGCCACACCTGTTTTCAGGGGAGTATACTAACTCTCAGGCCGAGGTGGTAACATTTATAAGACATCCAACTAGCAGTGGGTAATCACCATTGGCTTGAAAGTGGGAACAGGTTCTCACCAGGTTAACAACTCATCCCAGAAGTAGTGGGCTCTGGAGAAGGGTGTGTGCATGGACTTGAAGGTGGCGAAGTGGGAGCTGTTTCCACCTGGGAAAGCTGGTACCATGGACGCCATTGTTTTCTCCCATGTGGGTCCCTGGAGGGCCCTCATGCTGCAAGCCTCCTGCAGGTTAAGCTGGAACTCAGCTGCACCCTGGGTGGGATAAAGATGAAAATCCAGGCATTGGCATCACCATGATTCAACAGGAGAACTGAGGTCTTCACCCCAAACTCAAATTCCCAGTCCTTTACGGACATGTGCAAGGGAAGAGAAAAGACTCCCCATGCTGCATAAGGATTTATCAATAGGAGGTAACAAGCTCCAATTGGCTTAAGTGGTTGGGTGATGCTGGCACAATTTTTCCTTTCTGCCTTGTTCATTTAGCTGAACAACAACAGACTTTTTACCTCCATAGTCTGTATGAAGAGCATTGAACCCATGTGTCCTCAAGAACCATATGCATGACAGGTAGAGAACACAGAGATTTAGGGATGTCAAATGGCTGCTCAAGGTCATGCAAGTCAGAACTGAGAACTTTCCATAGCATGGGCTGCTAGGCATTCCATCTTAGCTAACCAACACTTACCTGCTCCTCATATGATGGAAAGCATCTTGGGAACCTGGGACCTTCCACATTAGAAGATAATATACAGGACAGATAGACAGACTATGAGAATCATTGATTTCCATAAACACACCTATATCTCTTCTTTTCACATTGAAAGGAAGCATTTTGAAAGGGAGCTCATGATGGAGATCCCAGATTCCAGAAAGGGACTAATGCTTGGTGATCCTTGACTAGAGAAAGACAGGCACTGGGCAGGAGGAATTTGAGCAGATGTGTCAGGAAGGAACAAATCCATGGGGCTGGTGACAAGCTGGCAACACGTGAGTCAAAGCACACATGAGGCAACTGCTAATCAAGGAACACTGGGGTTGCCTTAGGCACAACTTGATATCAGATTGGTAAAATTGAATAAGTAAAACTCAGGCCAGGCTGGGTGCAAAAACCTCCATTATTGGAGAAGGTTTACATGGAAAATCAAACTGACAGCCACACAACCTGGGCAGGAATAGTTTAACAACAAAACAACAACAATAACAACAACAACAACAAAACACGGGGAAATGCATATATGCTTGTGTCCATTCTGAAATAAAATGTCTTTTGCATAATATTCCCACAAATAGCTGGATTGTTTTTTTACACTAACTAGTAGCAGGAGGGAAAAGTGGAGGTCTAGGTCACGTTGTGCCTGGGTCTGTGGCACACCTTAGAGGAAGCTGTGGGAGTGCTGTGGGGAGTCCTGAGGTTTGAGTCTGGATTCGGGGCAAAAGAAGGCCATCTTGAAGTTCTGGTTATGGAGACCCATCTGGGCTAGCTCTCACCTGGGTGGGGCACAAGCTGGTGTCAGTGGCCTGATGCACTTTCCCCTTGTCATGGGACATAGAGTAATTGAAACCTTTGACGAGCTCTTCGATGATGTACTCATTGAAATTCTGCAAAGACAGAGCCATTTTGCTAGCCCATAGGCATTAGGACCCTCCACCCAATCTGTGGTTCTACCTGCCAACAGTCCTAGCAAATGGATACAGTGTTGAGGACACATTGATGTTCCAGGCAGCCCTACTGAACTAGCAGCAGAACTGAATAATGTAAAGGTTCTAAACCTCTGAACGGCTCAACCTCTGAGGAAAACTACCCCTTTTACAAGTTATTATGCAGACAAATAAGACTGTAACTCATACCCTGGCCAGACTATACTGGTCTGCTTGGCTCCTTTGCATGAAAAGTTGAAGACAATGTATCCAATATATTGTTTCTCCTCATGTTTTGCACAAACCCCCACAATTGATTGGGATGATGTGTAAGATTTGGAGAAGGTCTACAAGCACAGTGGAGCTCATTGCTCCAATGGACTCTGGGGCAGGTAGTTAAAACAACATGCACAGCAAAATGAAGAAAAAGCCTGGGGCCTCCAGTAAAGTCAAACTCAATATTCTATTCCCTAATA
>PVIW01013384.1:0-27575 GCA_004026585.1 Noctilio leporinus
AACATGATGAGTGAAAACGTTACTCAAGTTCAGGAAGCACAGAGGGTTCCAATGAAGGCCAACCCAAACAGACCAACTCCAAGACACATTATATTTAAAATGGCAAATTATAAAGACAAAGATAATCCTAAAAGCATCAAGAGAGGAACAGCAACGGGGTTGGGGGGAGGGGGGAGGTAGAGGCAAAGGAGGGGAGCAGCTTAGACAAGAACCTAGTATAAAGGAACCATGGACATGAACAACAGGGGGGATTGACTTTGAGGGGAATGGGTGGGTGGGGAGGGGGACAGATGGGAGCAAAAATGGGATGAATGTAATACAACCACAATAAAATTAAAAAAAAAAAAAAAAGAGACCCACCTCAGAACAAAAGATTGACACAGATTGAAAGTGAAGGAATGGAAAAATGTATATCAATGAAATGAACATGAGAAAGTGCTGGAGTAACAATACTTATTTCAGACAAAATACATTTTATGATGAAGGCCATAAAAACAGACAAAGAAGGACATTTCAAAATACTTAAGGTCACAATCCATCTAGAAGAAATAACTCTGGTAAACATATATGCACCCATCATCAGACGTCTGAAATGTATAAGGAAAATCTTGAAGGACTTCAAGAAGGATATAGACAGCAACACACTAACAGCAGGGGATTTTAATACCCCACTATCAACAATAGACAGATCTTCCAAAAAAAAATGACTATTGATACTGTGACATTGTACAACATTCTAGAGGAAATGGGCTTAACTTTATACACAGAACCTTTCACCCCAAAGGAGCTAAATATACATTCTTTTCAAATGCACATGGAACTTTCTCAAAGATAGGCCACAAGGTAGGTCACAAGACAAGCCTCCACAAATACAGGAAAGCTGAAGTCATACCATGAATCATCTCAGATCACAATGGATTGAAACTAGAATCTAACTTCAAGGGAAAAAACAAAAAACACTCTTAATTCATGGGGAATGAGTAGCATGCTATTGAGTAAGGAATGGGTAAACAATGAGATCACAGATGAAAAAAAATTATCTGGAAAGAAATGACAATAAACACACAACAGCCCAAAACTTACGGGATAGAGCAAAGGCAGTCCTCAGAGGGAAATTCATAGTTACACAGGCCTACCTAAAAAGGATAGAAGAACCTAATATAAACAACCAAACTGTAAAGCTGCAAGAACTAGAGGAGTAAAAACAAAGCCCAGAGCAAGTTGAAGGAAGGAAATCATCAAGATTAGAGAATTACATAAGTTATTCAAAGAATCAATAAATCCAGGAGCTGGTTTTTTGAAAAACAATAGACAAAATTGATAAGCCTTTAACCAGACTCAACAAGAAAATGAGAGGACCCAAATAAACAAAATCAGAAATAACAGAGGAGAAGTCACAATTGATACATCAGAAATACAAAAGATTGTAAGAAATTACTACAAACAACTATATGACAAGAAATATGACAACCTGGGTAAAATGGACACATTTCTGGAAATGTATAATCTACAAAAACTGAATTCAGAAGAAGCAGAAATCCTGAATAGACCAGTACCAACTATTGAAATTGAAGAAGTAATTAAAAGTCTCCCAAAGCACAAAAGCCCCAGATCAGATGGCTGCACAGATGAATTTTACCAAATATATAGAGAAGAACAAAATCCTTCCCTTCTCAACATATTCTTAAAAATCCAAGAAGAGTGAAAACTCCCAAACTCTTTCTATGAGGCCAATATTATTCTAATCCCAAAACCAGGTCAAGACACAACTAAGAAATAAAACCATAGGCCAGTATCTCTGGTGAACACAGATGCTAAGATTCTTAACAAAATATTGGCCAATTGGATCCAGCAATATGTTAAAAAGATCATATATCACGAATAAGTGGGTGTCATCCCAGAGATGCAAGGATGGTACAACATTCCCAAATCAATAAATGTAATACATGACATCAACAAAATGAAAGACAAAAACCATATGATCATATCAATAGATGCTGAAAAAGCATTTGATAAAGTACAGCAACCATTTATGATAAAAATGCTCAGCAAAATAATAAAGGGAGCATACCACAACATAATAAAGGCCATATATGAGAGACCTGAAGCCAACATCATCCAATGGGCAAAAATTAAAAGCTTTCCCCCTAGGATCAGGAATGAGATAAGGCTTTCCACTTTCTCCACTTCTGTTCAACAGTTTTTTTGGAGGTTCTAGCCATAGCCATCAGAAGAGAAAAAGGAATCAAATGGATCCAAATTGGAAAGGAGGAAGTCAAACTGTCATTATTTGCAGATGACATGATACTGTACATACAAAACCCAATAGACTCCACCAAAAACTTGACCTAATAAACCAATTCAGCAAAATAACTGGATATAAAGTCAATATTCAGAAATCAAAAGCATTTTTGTATACTAATCATGAAACATCACAGATAGAAGCTAGAAAACAAATCCCATTTACCATAGCAACAAGAAAAATAAAGTACTTAGGAATAAACTTAACCAAGGAGGTAAATGACCTGTACTCAAAAACCTATAGAACATTAAAGCAAGAAATTAAGGGAGATACAAATAAATTGAAGCATGTACCATGTTGATGGATAGGAAGCATTAACATCATTAAAATGTCCATACTACCCAAAGCAATTTATAGTTCAATGCAATTCCAGTTAAAATACCAATGACATATTTCACAGATATAGAAAAACTACTTCAAAGACCTGGATGGTGGCACAATGGATAAAGCACTGTCCTGACAACCCAACGGTTGCTGGTTTGATTCTCGTCCTGGGCACATAACCAGGTCGCAAGCCGTCTCCAGTCAGGTCCATAGCTGGATGCAGATGAAAGACAAACATACATTGATGTCTCTCTCCCTCTCTGCCTTTCTCCCTTCCCCTTTCTCTAAAAATAATAAATATAATCTTTAAAATAATAAAATAAAATAATCCAAAAAAGTCAAGATATTTAAAAAATTTATATGGAGCCAAGATGCCCACAAATAGCCACAGCAATCTTCAGAAAGAATAACAAGGTAGAAGAAATCACAATACCAGACATCAAACTATACTACAAGGCTACCGTTATCAAAAACAACCTGCTACTGGCTTAAGAATAGACATATAGATCAATGGAACAGAATAGAGAGCCCAGAAATAAACCTAGGAATCTATGGTCAATTAATTTTTGACAAAGGGGGAAGGAACATAAAATAGAGTAAAACCAGTCTCTTCAAGAAGTGGTGTTGGTAAACCTGGACAGCAACATGGAAAAAAATAAAACTAGACCATTAACTTACACCATACACCACAATAAATGCAAGGTGAATAAAGGATTTAAACATGAGCAGTGCCACCATAAAAGTCCTGGAGGAAAATAAGGACAGTAAAATTTTAGACATCCTATCAGAAATATATTTACTGATACATCTCCAAGGCAAAGGAAATAAAAGAACAAATCAACAAATGGGACTATATCAAACTGAAAATTTTTGTTCATCTAAAGAAAACATCAGCAAAAGTAAAAGGGAACTAACTGTATGAGAAAACAAATTTGCCAATGATACCTCAGACAAGAGTTTGATAACCAAAATATATGAAAAACTAATGCGACTCAACACCAGGGAGGTAGATAGCCCAATTAGCAAGTGGGCAGAGAACCTGAACAGACAACTCTCTGAATAGGTCATAGAAAGGCATATGAAAGAATGTTCAATATCACTAGCCATCAGAGAGATGCAAATTAAAACCACAATAAGATACCACTTCACACCTGTCAGAATGGCAATCATCAACAAATCAAGAACCAACAAGTGTTGGAGAGGATGTGGGGAAAGGGAACCCTTGTACACTGTTGGTGGGAATGCAAGCTGGTGCAGCCACTATGGAAAATAGTATGAAGTTTCCTAAAAAAACTAAAAATGGAACTGCCTTTTAACCCAGCCATTACACTACTAGGATTATATCTGAAGAACCCTGAAACACCAATTCAGAAGAACCTATGTACCCCTATGTTTATAGCAGCACTATTTACAATAGCCAAGTGCTGAAAACAAGCCTAAGTGCCTATCAATGGATGAATAGATAAAAAAAACTTTGGTACAGGATGGATGTGATACAACAACATTAAAATTAAACTTTTTAAAAAATTACAGAAAAA
This sequence comes from Noctilio leporinus, assembly GCA_004026585.1. Classification (NCBI taxonomy): domain Eukaryota; kingdom Metazoa; phylum Chordata; class Mammalia; order Chiroptera; family Noctilionidae; genus Noctilio; species Noctilio leporinus. The sequence goes on from PVIW01013384.1 coordinate 4,165, forward strand.
GAACTTTGGTACAGTTACACAGTGGAATAGTACACAGCAGAAAGAAAGAAGCAACTCCTACCCTTTGCAACGACATCGATGGAACTAGAAGGTATTATGCTAAGTGAAATAAGCCAATCAGTGAAAGACAAATACTATATGATCTCACCCATTACAGGACAATATTGAACAAAACAACCAAGCAAAACACAACCAGATTCATGAATACCATTAATAGACATTCAGTAGGCAGAGGGGAGGGGCAGTGGTGAGGAATAGGCAAAGAAGGGGAGCAGTTTAATGAAGGAACTAAGCATGGAAGAACCATGGACATGGACAATAAATGGGGTTGACTTTGGGTGGGGGGAGTTGGTGGTTAGAAAGGGGAGAGCGGGGAGGGGACATGGGATAGAATTAATACAATAACAAACAACAATAAAATTACATTTTAAAAAGGAGAAAATAATAATAATAAAATTAAATTAAGTTGTAATATTAGAGGGGCTGGGATCTGGCTCAAAAACCATATTATTATTCTTTTTAATTTAATTTTATTTTTGTATTACATCCATCCTACTTCCCCTCCCCTTTCCCATTCCCCCACCCACCCACTCTCCCCGACATATTATTTTTAAATAATTTTAAAAAGATTTTCTTTATTATTTACAGAGAGAGAGGAAGAAAGAGAGGCAGGGAGGGTAAGAAACATTAATGTAGGTAGCCTTTCACCTGCCTCCTACTACAGACCTGCCTGGATACCATGCTTGCAACCTGGTTGTGTGTCCTGTCTGGGAATTGAACCAACAACCTTTGGGTTTGTAGACTGGTGCTTATCCTCTGAGCCACCAGTCAAGACCTCAGGAACCATATTAACTTTTTACTGTGGGTTTGGCACTGTCTCTAGAACAGCTTTCACAAAAGTGAGTTCTGAAATGCACCATTTCTGTGATATATTTCACAAAAATAGTAGTCCAGTGTAAAGTAAGTTTTAAAGAAAAAATGCTTAATTTACTTCAATATTTCTAAAACATTAACATTTAACATGTAATAATTATGTTATTGAAATATTTTAAAAATTTTGTATTAATTCTTCAAAACATAAAAATATGCATGTGTGTAAATGTATTTGTGCCTGTGTTTGGTAATAAATCAACTGATGTTACTTTAAAAGTAATTCTTTAAACAAATAAATTAACATAAGCATTCTGCAATGATAAAAAGAAAACTTTGTATTAATATGATTTGATAGGCTGACAGAAGACAGTAAATAAATGGTGAATTGTCTGGATGTGAAAAAAATAGAAGTACTCATTAGTGGTTACAAAATAAATAGGGGGATATTAAGAAAAATATAGGAAATGGAAAAGCTAAAGATCTTATATGCATGGACATGAACTAAGGGGGACATTGCTGGAGGGAATTGTGGGTACTGGTTGGAGGGGCACAAAAGGGTAAAAGTTGGTACAGCTGTAACAACAAAGTTAATAAAATGTATTTTAAAACACAATACAAAAGAACTTATGCACCCCTATGTTCATAGCAGTGCTATTTATATAGCCACGTGCTGGAACATCAGTGCCCTAAGTGCCCATCAGTAGCAGAGTGGATCAAAAATTGGAGGTATGTTTACACAATGGAATACTATGTAGCAAAAAGAAAGAAGGAACATCTACCTTTTTCAACAGCAGGGATGGAACTAAGAATATTATGTTAAGTAAAATAAACCAGTCAGTCAAATACAAATACCATATGATCTCACCTATAATAGGAATCTAATGAACAAAATAAACTACAGTAATAAACTAAATAGAACCACAGACATTGAAGCATGAAACACACCCATGTACATGTAAAACAGTATGAAAATTGACTGTGGGAGTGGAAGTTTGGATGGGTGGGAGAGGGCAAGGGGGAAAATTGAAACAACTTTAATAGAATAACAATTTTTAAGAACTTAAAAAATAAAAAAAATACAATCTAAGCAAACTAAAACAGAGACAGAATCATTGATACAAACAGCATTTTAATGGTTGCAAAATGGGATAGGGGTGTTGGAATGGTTGAAGATATGAGATTAAAAAGTACAAATAGGGAGTTGCAGAATGGAAATGGGGATGTAAAGTACAGTATAAGAAATGGAGTCACCAACAAACTTATGCATGACTCATAGACTTAAACAATGGTGTGGGGATTGCCTGAGGGAGTAAGGGTTGCTGAGTGGAGGTGAGAAAATTGAGATAACTGTAATAGAATAATCAATAAAACACATTTTTTTAAAAAAAAGTATACATCTAAAATAATAAGAAAGAGAAATGTAACATATACAAATTATTCAGTTTTTCTTTTCAGATGGTGGTGGGGAACAGACATGGAACCTCTGGCCCAGTGTTGATGGACAGCAAAGATTGAGATCATTGTCCTGAGGGAATAGCAGGTCAGAAATAACACAAACCACCCGATATGGAACCAGAGGAAACTAGAGGGACATTACACAAGGCCATGTGCTTTGGGAGCCAGTAAAGCTTATGCATGAAGAAGCTTAAATGAGGGGAATTTTTTGAGTGGAGAAGAATTTCCTGAACTAGCTTACAGGACACTACCACTATTGCTGGTCTAAAACTTAGATTGAAGCTATTTTGGAAGCAATATGGTAACATTGAAATTCATATTACTTAAAAGAGTAATTCTTTAAACAAATAAATTAACGAAGGCACTTTGGAATAATGAAAAGAAAACTTTGTATTAATATGATTTGAGAAGCTGACAGAAGACAGCAATTAAATGGTGAATTGCCTGGATGTGAAAGGAATAAAAAGGTACACACTAGTGGTTACAGAATAGACAGGGGGATGTTAAGAACAAAGGAACTAAAAAAGCCAAAGAACTTATATGCATGACTCATGGACATGAACTAAGGGATGCATTGCTGGAGGGAATGGGATACTGTGTGGAGGGAGGCAAAGGGGGGAAAATTGGGACAATTCTAATAGTAAAATGAATAAAATATATTTAAAAATATGATAGAAGAACACAACAAAAGTGAATGCATATTCTCAAAAGATTTGGCAGGTTTTATGGACCAGGAAATTGGGTAAAAAGATAATATCAGCTAGCCCAAGTGAATCCAGTCAAAGGGAAATATTAAGTGGCCTAGGTCAGTAGCAGAGGCAGGGCATATTTGGAAACTGATGATTAATTTTGCATGTCAACTTGGTAAGATTATGGTGCCCAGTTGTTTGGTCAAACACTAGTCTATATATTGCTGCAAAGGGGTTATTTTAGATGTGATTAATATTTATATCAGGTGAACCTGAGTAAAGCAAATTTCCCTACATAATATGAGGGGGCCTCATTCAATCAATTGAAGACCTTAAGATCAAAGATAGGGGTTTCCCAGAAAAGAAGAATTCTGCTTCAAGATTGTGACATACAGATCCTTCCTGAGTTCCAGCCTGCCAGGTTTACCCTGCAGATTTTGGACTCAAGGCTGCAGCATCATTTCATATTTGAACCTAGCCTGTTGATTGGCTTGCTCTACAAGTTTCACTTTTTAGCCCCCTACAAGTATGTGAGGCAATATATGAAAATAAATTTATATATATATATATATATATATATATATACACACACACACACACACACTCACTCACACACACATATACACACACATATATGTTTGTGTGCGTATATTTATACATTATAAACATATACACATACATATTATATGCACGTGTATATATACATCTATACCTATATATCTATCTACCCCTTTGGTTCTGTTTCTGTGGAAAATACAGACTAAAACAGACACTATAAAAATAGCAGCGTAGTAATTTAAACAGAGACAATTGCAGGATCATGGAGAGACTTCAGTGAGTTATCATTATGAGTTATTCTGTTGAAGTTGCCAGTAGGTCATAAAGTATTAATTAAATCTCTACTATGCCTATTAAGTGCATATGTATTGTGCCACAGAAGTTGGTTGTCACAACCTTTCATCTCAGATCCCTGAGAGGTCAAGCTAGAGTCTGAGTGGAATGCCCTCATTTTATGTCAGAGAAGTTTTACCTCCCTGAATAGAGAACAGAAGGGTTAGCATCATCCACCAAGGGGTGGGTATATAACTAAATAGGGCCTTCTGATAATGGGGTCAATGAAGACTTCTGTGTGTCCTCTCACTCAGACTTAATAGAGTCAATGGCATTGAAAGTTAACCCTCATTTTGTCTAGATCCTCATTGTGCAGATGGGGAGAGTGAGCCCATGAGAGGAAGAGCCACTTACAGAAAACTGATGGTGCAGACAGTTGTAGCATTCAGTTCCCTAGATAATAACTAAAGAAGAGAAAAAGAGAAAGAGAAAGTTTATAAATAAAGAGAAGTCTGGGTTTCTATTGTGCTTTTCTATGGACCATTTGGTGAGTAATTATCACAAAGTTAGAAAGCATCTTATTTTTCATAGATGGGTAGAAAGAGAAGAGAAGAGAAGAGAATAATCTAAAAATTAAAGTGAAATTAAATAGAAAACATTTAAAAGCTAAATTGCAAAATTGAAATTGATCAGTAGGGGGAAAGAGGTGGTGGCTGAGTAGGTGGAAGATCAGTCTACTTACTCTTGCCCTCAACTCAGATTTTTGGCTTATCTTCTAAAAACTAACCTGAACAGTCAATGAAATCTTAGGTGATATGAAGTTTTGAAGTCAATGAATACACAAGAAGCTTCATACCACCCAGTATAAAGATATTTTAAAGTTGAAGAAAAAGTGTCTTATGTGTGGCTCCTGCAGTGGCAGAGGGACCAAATAGAAACTGTAACTTTTTAGCTTCCTCGCCTCTCAGATCAGGAGACCCTAGTCCCACACATGGATCCCCATCTGTAATTGAGAATGACATGGAAGGATATGTGGATTCTGGGAGACCCAGGCCACACACACACACACACACACACACACACACACACAAAGTGAACAGCACATCCATAGCTGTAGTACCAATCTAGAGATTAAGAGAAAAACTCAGCATCCTAAAAGGAGTAGTTTGCCATACTTGGGGTCTGTCAGAGGTACCTGCAGGGTGCAGCCATATATGACCTTGAGAGACATTTGGCTTTGGGGGAGGTGTTCTGTGTAGAAAACCAGACAGTGACTCAATACTACAGTGTGGGTAACACATGGAGACTTTTTGAAAAGGAGCTGAAACATTGCTAGGCAAGGACCCCACACACAGCTGTTCTGCCAACAAAGAGACTAGACTGAAAGCAAATTTATAGAGGAAAGCCTAGCAAAATGGGGAAAGTGCTTCTCTTGAACTTGTTCTGAACCTCTCTCAGCTGTGCCATGCCATGCAGGATCTATGGGTTATTTCCCAATAAGACCAGCTAGACAGAGATATCAGAGATTTGTGCAATGCTGGAGGGAGGATAAAACAGAGAACTAATGTGACTCAACACCAGAGAGACAGACAGCTCAGTTAAAAAATGGGCAAAGGACCTGAACACACAACTCACTGAGGGATACATACAAAGGGCCCAAGGCATATGAAAGAATGCTCAACACCACTAGCCATCACAGAGATGCAAATTAAAACCACAATAAGATACCATCTCACACCTGTCAGAATGGCAATCATCAACAAATCAACAAACAAGTGTTGACAAGGATGTGGGGCAAAGGGAACCCTGGTGCACTGTTGGTGGGAATGCAGGCTGGTGCAGCAACTATGGAAAACAGTATGGAGTTTCCTTAGAAAACTAAAAATAGAACTGCCATTGACCCAGCAAATCCACTCTAAGGACTATACCTGAAGAACCCTGAAACACCAATTCAGAAGAACCTATGTACCCTTATGTTCATAGCAGTGCCATTTACAATAGCCAAGTGCTGGAAACAGCCTAAGTGCCCATCAGTGGATGATTGGATCAAAAAAATCTAGTACATTTACAGAATGGAATACTACACAGCAGAAAGAAAGAAGGAACTCCTAGCCTTTGCAACAACATGGATGGAACTAGAAAGTATTATACTTAGTGAAATAAGTCGGTCAGTGAAAGACAAATACCATATGATCTCACCCATTTCAGGATAATAATGAACAAAACAAACAAATAAGCAAAACAGAATCAGATACATGAATACAATGAATAGATCTCCAGTGGGCAGAGGGGAGGGGGGAGGTGGGAGGGTAGAAGAGGAGACAAAGAAGGGGAGCAGTTTAGTCAAGGAACTAGTATGAAAGAACTATGGACATGGATAACAAATGGGGTTGACTTTTGGGGAGTGGGTAGGTGGGGAAGAGGACAGAAGGAGGAAAAAAGGGGATGGATGTAATAAAACAACAGTAAAATTAAATTTAAAAAAGACATCTTACTGAGTAGATTTGAAAAGAAAACTGGTTTCCCCAGTTCCAAGTCTGAGAGAGGCACCCTGCCAACCCCCAGCATGAGCTAATCAGCTCATGGAGAGGAAACTTGAACAAGAAAATTGCCTTTTGACCAGTTCTAAACTTTTCACAGTTGTACAAAGCCACACTAGATCTCCAACTCCATCTCTCCTGAATCCAGATGGGCAGGGAGATCATAAAGTTGCACAATGAAGGGTTTCCTGGGCCCTGCCCAGCTCAGCTTGCAAGCAAGTGGGAGTTGCACAGAACAGAGGGGTCTGGGCTGAGTCTCATGCAAAGAAAATGGCTTGGGAATTAGAAGGGCAAGAGTCAAGTACCTGAGATTCTTTGCCACCAGATAGACCCCACTTTTGCACCAGAGCACAAACTTCTGGGAAGGGAAAGTCATGTCCACCACTCTCCTACAAAATTGCAGACACCATATTCAATGGGGAAATTCTGCAGAACAGTCCTGCCAGGCTCAACACTCCCCTGCTGGGTGCATTCCCAAACTAGAAAGAAAGAGAAACTCCAAAAAAAGGTATGTCTGACCTTTTCTCAGCCTATCAAACAACACTGGTTCCCCAAGAAACCAGCTGGATAGAGAGGTAAGAAATTGGCACAAGGGTATTCAGGGCTCCAACCAGCCTTAGCCCTTACAGAGCTGCCATCTGCACCAAGCAAGAAAGAGCTGACCCTTTACAAAGTTTGGCCCCTCACAAGAAAAGGACTGCTAACTCATCAGAAACTATAGACTACTGGAAATGTCTGGGACAGACTAAAACATGTGGTGCAAAAGTCAGGGAATACAGTCACCATTATCCCTGAAGTCTGAACAGCTCTTCCCAGGGGAAATCCTGGGGCCACATCCTCCTGGTTATACCACAAGCCCTCTCAGAAAGGCAGATCAGTGGCTAGGCTAAGACAAATGGCAAGACTTCAGATAGAGGCAGGTGGAGGTGTTAATTGTGGTGCTTACAGTTGTTAAATTACCCACCTCTTGGCCTTGGGCTTACAAAAACCCAGCAGTGCAGAGCTGGGATGAGTAATACTCATCCCAGATGCAGCAAAGCCTGAAGGAGAGAACCACATATTGTGGATTGCTTGTAGCCTTGAATAGACTGCCTAGAGCTAAATAGGGACAACATCTGGCATTACCAGAGACGTATCCAGAAAGAAGCCAGCAGGCAAGCAATAAACTCTGATGAGAATTCCACTTTGTTACTTTTCATTGTTTGCTTATGTTTCTTTCACATAGCTTTTTAATTTTTATTTTTCCTTCAATTTTGTTCCTAATTTTCACTATTTTTATTTCAACTGTTTTATTTTACACTTCACTTGAATTACTTTATTTTGTCTTCTTCCTTCTCTTATTTTCATTTAAAATTTTATTTTTGCCTTTCTTTGCCTTGTTTATATTTCTTACTCTTATAATTTCTCCTCCTGATATCCTCCCCAAATAATTTTTCTTCTCTTTAGTCATCTCATATGATTTTTTCTTTTCCACCTTTATTCATTATTGCCAATTTGTTATTGATATTGTTGTTTTTCAACAATTTTGTTCTTTTTATTTCACTTTTAAAAATCCAAACTTAATATTTTACACTCCCCTTTACTTACTCCATTATGCTTTCATTACCTTTCTTTTTTGTGGTATTGTATTGCTTTCTTTTTAAATTAATTTATTGTTGTTTTATTACAATGTCTCATTTTTCCCACATTGTTCTCCCTTGCCTCAGGCACCCCATTCCCTCTTTCAAAGTCAATCCCCACTTGTTCATGTCAATGGGTCATTCATACTAGTTCCTTGACTAAACCCTCCCCCTTCTTCCCCCCTTCCCCTACCCTCACTGCTCTGGTCATCACCATCATTCTACTCCCTGTTTCCATGTCTCTGGTTCCATTCTGCTTGCCAGTTTATTTTGTTTATTAGTTTCATGTATTGGGTGAGATGATATGGTATTTTTCTTTTGATGCCTGGCTCATTTCACTAAGCATAATACTTTCCAGTTCCAACAAAGATGTCACAAAAGGTAGGACTTCCTTCTTTCTTTCTCCTGTGTAATATTACATTGTGTAAATGCCCAAAGTTTTTTGATCCAATCATCCACTGATGGGCACTTAGACTGTTTCCTAAGTGCACATGGCTACTATGAATAATGCTGCTACGAACATAGGGGTGCATAGGTTCTTCTGAATTGGTGTTTCAATGTTCTTTGGGTATAGTTCTAGCAGTGAAATCACTGGGTCAAAAGGCAGCTCCATTTTTAGTGTTTTTGAAGAAACTCTATACTGTTTCCACAGTGGCTGCACCAGTCTGCATTCCTACCAACAGTGCACTAGGGTTCCCTTTACTCCACACCAGCATTTATTGTTTGCTAATTTGTTAATGATGACCATTCTGACAAGTGTGAGGTGGTAACTCATTGTGGTTTTAAGTTGCATCTCTCTGATAGCTAGCGATGTTGAACATTCTTCCATATGCCTATGGGCCCTTTGTATATCCTCTTTTGAGAAGTGTCTGTTCAGGTCCTTTGCCCAATTCTTAATTGGGGCATCTGTCTCCTTGGTGATGAATCATACATGTTCTTTATATATTGTGGAGATCAAACCTTTGTCTGGCAAGTCATTGGCAAGTAAGTTTTCCCATATTGTTAGTTCCCTTTTCATTTTGCTGAAGTTTTCTTTAGCTGAGCAGAAACTTTTAAAGTTTGATGTAGTTCTATTTGTTGATTTGTTTCTTTACTTCCCTTGCCCTGGAAGAAATATCAGTGAAAACATTGCTGCATGGGATATCTGAGATTTTACTGCCTATGATTTACTCTAGGACTTCTATGGTGGTTCAGCTTATGTTCAAGTCTTTTATCCACCTTGTGTTTATTGTGGTGTATGGTGTAAGTTGGCAATATATTCTCATCTTTTTTGCACATCCTTGCCCAGTTTTCCCAACACCACTTGTTGAAGAGGCCATTTTCACTCCATTTTATGCTCCTTCCCTCTTAGTCTAATATTAGTTGACTATAGAGACCTGGTTTTATTTCTGGGCTCTCTATTTTGTTCCATTCATCTACATGTCTATTCTTATGCCAGTACAAGACCATCTTTCTTGCAATAGCTTTGTGATATAATTAGATATGCGGTATTGTGATTCCTCATACTTTGTTCTTTCTCAAGATAGCTGTGGCTATTTTGGGTTGTTTTTGGCTTCATGTAAATATTTGAAATATGTGTTCTAGATGAAATATGTGAAATATGTTGTTTGTATTTTATTTTTTATTTTAAAAAATATTTTATTTATCATCTTTAGAGAGAGGGGAAGGGAGAGAGGCAGAGAGGGAGAGAAACATCAATGTACAGTTGCCTTTCACCTGCTTCCAGCTACAGACCTGGCTGCAGACCTGGCTTGCAACATGGTTACGTGCCCTGGGTGGGGAATTGAATCAGTGACCTTTGGGTTACCAGGCTGATGCCTTATCCACTGTGCCACCAGCCAGGGCTACGTTGTTTGTATTTTAATAGGGATTGCATTGCATCTATAAATTGCTTTGGGTACTACATTTTAATGGTTAATTCTTCCCATCCATGAACATGGTATATGCTTCTAGTTATTTGTATCTTCCTTAATTTCTTTCTTCAGTGTTATGCAGTTTTCCAAGTACAGGTCTTTTACCCTCTTGGTTACGTTTATTTCTTGGTTAGTTTTATTTTTCTTGTTGCTAAAGTAAATGGGATTTTTTCCTCTAGTTTCTATCTCTTATGTTTCATTGTAGCTCTACAAAAATGCCTTTGATTTCTGGACATTGACTTTATATCCAGCTATTTTGCTAAATTTGCCTAATAGGTCAAGTAGTTTAATGGTGGAGTCTATCAGGTTTTCTATGTACATATTATGTCATCTACAAATAATGACAGTTCTACTTCATCCTTTCCAATTTGGATGCCTTTGATTCACTTTTCTTGTTTGATCATGTGGCTAGAACTTCCATAACTATGTTGAATAGAAGTGAAGAGAGTGAACAACCTTGTCTTGTTCCTGATTTTAGGAGGATAACTTTTAGTTTTTGCCCATTGATTATGATGTTGGCTGCAGGTTTCTCATATGTGGCCTTTATGTTGAGGTGTACTCCCTCCCTTTGCAATTCGATGAGCATTTTTATCATAAATGGGTGCTGCATTTTATCAAATGCTTTTTATTCAGCATGTATTAATTTGATTATATAGTTTTCATCTTTCATTTCATTTACATTTATTGAGTTGTGAATGTTGTACCATCATTGCATCCTTGGGATGAACCCCACTCGATAATGCTGTATGATCTATTTAAAGTACTGTTGTATCCATTTTGCTACTATTTTGTTGAGGATTTTAGCATTTATGTTCATCAGCGATATTGACATGTAATTTTCTTTCTTTGTTGTGTCTTGACCTGGTTTGGGGATTTAAATAATACTAGTCTCATAGAAAGAGTTTGGGAATCTTCCCTCTTCTTGGATTTTTTGGAATAGGTTGAGAACAATAGGGGTTATTTCTTCCCTAAGTATTTGGGAAAATTCACCTGTGTAGCCCTCCAGTCACATATATATATTTCATATATATTCATATATTCATATTCCCTTGTAGCTCTCTTAACAACTTTTCTTTTTTTTAATATTTTTTCATTTTGTTGCACTATCTGGTTACTTTTTTCAATGTTGTCCTCTAATTCCCTGATCTGATTCTCTACTTCCTCTAGTTTGCTTTTGATTCCTTCTACTGTATTCCTCAATTCAAAAACTGTATTCTTCATTTTTTCCTGGCTCTTATTGATAGTTTCTATGTCCTGTTTTTTTAAATTAATTTATTGTTGTCAATTACAATTGTCTCATTTTCCCCAATTGCTCTCCCATACCCCACCCTGCACTTCCCCTTACCCACCGTCAACCCCCCTCTTTGTCCATGTCCATGGGTCATTCATACGAGCTTCTTGACTAAACCTTTCCTCTTATTTCCACCCATCTTCCCTTCCCACCACCTCTCTCATCACCATGATTCTCCTTGTTTCTATATCTTTGGTTCCATTCTTCTTGTTTGCTTGTTTTGTTGATCAGTTTCCTTTATTGGTGAGATCATATGGTATTTGTCCTTCGCTGCCTGGCTTATTTCACTAAACATAATATTCTAGGGTTCCAACCATGCTTTTAACAATAAGTAGAAGTTCTTTCTTTCTTCTATGTAGTATTGCATTGTGTAAATGTACCACAGATTTTTGATCCAATCGTTCACTGAAGGGCACTTAGACTGCTTCCAGCACTTGGCTATTGTGAATAGTGCTGCTATGAACATAGGAGTGCATAGGTTCTTCTGAATTGGTGTTTCAGGGTTCTTCAGGTATAGTCCTTACAGTGGAATTGCTGGGTCAATGGCAGTTGTTTTTTTGGGGGGTGGGGGGGAATTCCAAACTGTTTTCTTAGTGGCTGCAACAGACTACATTTCCACTAACAGTGCACTTGCATTTCCTTTTCTCCACACCTTCTCCAGCACTTGTTGTTTGTTGATTTGTTAATGATGGCCATTCTGATGGGTTTGTGGTGGTATCTCATTGTGGTTTTAATTTTCACCTCTTTGACTGCTAATGATGTTGAGCATTCTTTCATATGCCTAATTGCCCTTTTTATGTCTTAGTCAGAGGAGCGTTTATTCAGATCCTTTGCCCATTTTTTAAAATGGATTTCCTGTCTTCCTAGTTTTGAGTTGTATAAGTGCTTTATGTATTTTGGAGATCTAACTCTTATCTGAGGTATCATTGGCAAATATGTTTTCCCATACTGATGTTTCCCTTTTCATTTTGCTAATGTTTTCTTTAGCTTAGCAGAAATTTTTTTTATTTTGATGTTTATCTTTTCAAGGAACCAACTTCTGGGTTCAGTGGCCCTTTCAATTTTATTTTCAGTGCCTATGTCATTAAATTGTATTCTGATCTAGCTTATTTCCTTCCTTTTACTTGCTGTGGACTTCTTTAGTTGTTGTTTCTTAGGTTCTTTTAGATATAGAATTAGGTTGTTTTTGAATATTTTCTGTCTTCTTTATGTAGTACTATATTCCTATTAACTTCCCCTTCAGGATTACCTTCACTGTGTCTCATGTTCTATTATTTTGTGTGTGTGTTTATTTTCATTTGTTTCAGATACTGTTTTATTTCTTCCTTGATCTCATTGTTAATGTGTTCATTATTTAATAGCACATTTTTCAGCCTCTATGTATATGAATGTTTTTGAGTTTTTTCCCTTGATGTTGGTGTCTAGTTTTAAGTAATTTTAATCCCCAAAAATGCTTAAATTCAATTTTCTTGAATTCACTGTGGCTTGTTTTGTAATCTTTAAAAATTACACATTTGCATTTGAAAATGTATATTTTTCTTCTTTGGGGTGAAATATTTATAAAGATCAATTAAGTTAATTGATTCAGAGTCTCATTTAATACTGCCATAACGTTGTTAACTTTTTTGTTTGGATGATTGATCCATTGTTGACAAGGGGTAATAAAACTTCCTACTATGACTATATTGGTATTGATCTCTTTCTTAATGTCCTCCTTTATTTTCCTTATATATTTGGGCACTCTTATTTTGGGTGCATATATGTTTTCAAAGGTCATACCAACTTGTTTAACTAATTCCTTATGTATTTTATAGTGGCCCTCTCTGTCTCTTGTTTTGAAGTTATCTTATCTGATATAAGTACTGCTATTTCAGCATTTTTTATCCCCTTTCACTTGACTTTTTTTTTTTTTTTCCATCCCTTCACTCACAGCTTGTGTAGATAGTAGATATTTTGTTCTGAGTTGGGTCTCTTGTAGACAAGGCAGCATATATGTGGGTCATATTTTCTTATCCACTCAGTTACACTATGTCTTTTAATTGGAACATTTAATTCATTTGTATTTAAGGCTATTATTGATAGATACTTATTCACTGCCATTTTGCCCTTTGTACTTGTGTCCCACACCCCTATCTTCTAAATGCAGTCCCTTTAGCATCACTTGAGATGCTGGTTTGGTGGAGATATATTCTTTTAGCTTTTTAAATCTTTTGGTCTGAAAATCTCCTTATTTCTTCTTTCATTTCAAGTGAGTCTTTCTGGGTAGAATAGCAGGTCTTTGTTTTTTCATTACTTAGATATTTTGTGTCAGACTCTTGTGGCCTATAGTGTTTCTATGGAGAAATCAACCCATAGCGTTATAGATAACCCTTGTATGGTACTACCTTTTTCTTCTTTACTGCCTTTAAGGTTCTTTCTTTGTCTTTAAATTTTGCCATTTTAATTATGATGTATCTTGGAGTTGGCCTTTTCAGGTTTAGTTTATCTTAGGACCTTCTGTGCTTTCAGAACTTGCCTGAGATTTTTCCTCATTATGTTAAGAAAGTTTTCTGTTTTTGTTTCAAACAAGTTTCCTTCCCCCCTTCCCCCTCCCCCACACACTCTTTTAAAGGCAAATTGAAAACCATTTATTTATTGGCAAGAATTTTAAAAATTAATTTATTGTTGTTATATTACAGTTGTCTAATCCCCCCCCCCATTGCTCTCCCCTGCCCTACCCACTCAATTCCCTTCCACAGTCAATCCCCACCTCACTGTCTCTGTCCATGAGTCATTCATACTAGTTCCTTGACTACAGGTTTTCTGTCCCTTGCTCCTTTTATTCTCCTTCTGCTATCCCCATCACATGAATATTATTACAATTCATGTTGTTGCAGATTCCTTAAACTATCTTTGTTCTTTTAAAGTCTTTTATTGTTTTGTTGCTCTAACTGGGTGATTTTTTTTTCTGACCTGTCTTCCAAGTCAATGATTCAATCCTCTGATACATCTAGTCTGCTTTTAATTCCTTCTACTGCATTTTTACTTCAGATATTGTATCCTTCATTTCCTCCTGCTTCTTATTCATAGTTTCTATGTCTTTTTTCATACTAATGTAGTTCCCACTATGTTCTTATAGCTATCATAAAGTTCCTTGTAGTTTCCTGTGCATGCTTGGGGCCCATTTTTTTTAAAGTGCATTCAGCAGGTTTTCTTTACACTTTTCTCTCAAATATTAATTTGCTCTTCAAATTTAGCATGTTTTATGGGTACATGTTTTATAAAAATTAAATCTATATTTTATTTAAATGGACTTTTCAAAAATGCTCATACATGTCTTTTGTAAATTTTGAACTTGTTCCTTGATGTTTAAACAAATAGCAAATGGATACTTCCTTGTAAAGAAGTTCTGATAGCCATTCTGACAGGTGTGAGGTGATGTTTTATTGTGGTGTTGATTCATATTTCCCTGATAGTTATGTTGAGCATCTTTACATTTGCCTGTTAATCATCTGTATGTCTTCTTTGAAAAAGTGTCTGTTCAGATTTTCTTATACCTGTCAGATGCTTTTATCAAATAAAACAAAATTAATGTTGATGACAATGTAGATATTGTCTTCATATACTATTGGTGGAATTATGAGTTGGTGCAGCCATTATGGAAAACACTATGAAGATTCCACCATAAGTTAAAAATAGAGCTACTATGTGATCCAGCAATTCCAAAACTGGTATATATCTGAAGAAAATGAAAATACTAATTTGAGAAGATATATGCAACCCTATGTTCACTGAAGCATTATTTACATAATAGCCAAAATATGGATACAACCTACATGTTTATAATGGATGAAAGGATAAATATATATATAATATAAATACATATATTATTTATATAAAAGATTATATAACCCCCAAATTATAACATAATAAAAGATTATATATATATGTATATATTTATAATGAAATGCTACTCAGATTCAAAAAATAAGGAAATCTTGCCATTTGCAACATCTATGTACTTTGAGGGTATTATGTTAATTGAAACAAATTAAAGAAATGCAAATACCAAATGATTTCACTTATATATGAAATTTAAAAATAAAAACAAAAGAAAAGAAAACCTGGACTCACAGGTTTCTAGAGGGGAGTGGAGTTGGGAGGTAGACAAAATTGAGTGAAGGGAGTAAGAATAATACTCTTGTTATAAAATAAATGTCATGGAGATATAATATAAAAAATGGGGAAGATACTCAATTACATTGTATTAATTTTCAAGATGACAGATGATAAACAGACTTATTGTGATGATCATTTCACAATGTATGCAAATGTTGAATCATGATGTTGCACAGCTGAAACTGATATAGTATTGTATATAAATTATACCTCAATAAAAATAAATACAATAGCTGTAGGAGATTGATATATTTACAAAAAAAAGTAATTCTGATAGTAGACTATATAGCACATCCTTGATAGAGACATGCCACTCTTTTCTTTTATCATTTTAGAGTACGATACACCCCTTAATTGATTTTTGGTAAAATGACAACAGTGCATCTGCATTGTGATACATTTACTTAGTCTGGGCTGGCAGACATAACTATGAGGGACTCTGCCTTTAGACTTGATGACTTTCATCTGGTCACACAGCCCAGCCTTCATATGTTTCTGAAAATTGTTCACATAGACAGAACCAGAATTGTGTCACCTTCACACAATGCCAGTGGGTCTTGTCAATTACTGTAGTTTCTATCTGTAAGCCCTCAGTTTAATGGGGACTTAGATTCATGGGAGGTCTGTGACTATGACATTTTGGAATATGAAATCCAGATATTGGCTCCATTTATTTTTCCAAATAAAAACATATCTATGTTATGCCATGTCTCCAGTACCCCAGAATCTTAGCAACAGCTTCCCATTTCCAGCACTTGAAAACTCATATACACTGATCATGTGTCAGGAGGAACTCTGCCATTTTTAATTTCTGTTTATTCTGATAAGACAATTTTGTCATTATGTGGCGTCAGTGTTTCATCACACTTTATTGACCAGTATGTTTATTCTTATTTCTAAACATCTTATCAATATTGTCATGTTATTAAAACACTCAGTGTACAACTTTCTCACAATGAATTAGGACTTATCCTCACTGATACTTACATCAATTTAAAATTCAGAATGGCATTACCTACTAAGTCTCTGGTAAATGCAGCAATGATGCTTTGGAAAGCTATTAAGAAATCTTTAAAAAACTTTCTTATATAATTTTATACCATTTTAAATACATTTCACAATGAAGCATAATTTGTTGGCAGTATTAGAAATAAGGTGGTAAAAATTTCCTTTATTATCTTACTCTCGCTTGCATCCCAAGTTAAGGAAAAACATGGTGTAGGAGAAAAGTACTGAATTGAAATCAAAGGACCTAGGTTTATCTTTCCTCTGATATTTAGCAGGTGTGGGACACTGGGTATGTCCCTTCCCTTTCTGTTTTCATTTATTTGAATTTTTTGTATTCATTGTCATTTTATTATTTATAATTTGATTCCTTTAGTTTATTTTTAAAGTATATTTTATGCTGTTATAGTTGTCCCAATTTCTTTCTCTTGGCTTGCTGCCATCCAAGATCTCATTTCCCTCCAGCAATTTCACCTCCCCCCACCTTAGTTTATATCCATGAATCATTCATATAAGTTCCCTGGCTACACCATTTTCTATATTATTCTTAACTTCCCCCTATATATCTTGTACCCACCAATTATGTCTCCTAATTTCTGTACCATTTCCCTACTTCTTCCCCTGTTCTCCCAGCTGATAACCCCCCAAATGACCCCAATACCTATGATTCCAATCCTCTTCTAGTTATTTTCTTACTTTATTTTTATTTTTACTTTTTATTGTTTCGGTTTTGTTGTTGATAGTTTGCTTGTTGTTATTGTAATTGTTCATAGTTTTATAAAATTTAATTTTATTGTTGTTGTATTACATCCATCCCATTTTTACTCCCCTCTGTCCTATTCCCCATACACCCACTTCCCCCCTAAGTCAATCCCACTTGTGTCCATGTCCATGGATCTTCCATACTAGGTTCTTGACTAAACTTCTCCCCTTCTTTGCCTCTTCCTCCCAACTCCCCCAGCACCCTTTCCCCATGCCCACTGAAGGTCTATTTACTGTATTCATATCTCTGGTTCTGTTTTTCTTGTTTTTAGTTTTGTTCATGATTGTCCTGTAATGAATGGGTGAGATCATGTGGTATTTGTCTTTCACTGACTGACTTATTTCACTAAGCATACTACTTTCTAGTTCCATCCATGTTGTTGCAAAGGCTAGGAGTTCCTTCTTTCTTTCTGCTATGTAGTATTCCATTGTGCAAATGTACCAAAGTGTTTTGATTCAATCATCCACTGATGGGCACTAGGCTGTTTCCAGCATTTGGCTATTGTAAATAGTGCTGCTGTGAACATAGGTGTATATAGGTTCTTCTGAATTGGTGTTCCAGGATTCTTCAGGTATAGTTCTAGTAGTGGAATTGCTGGATCGAAAGGCAGTTCCATTTTTAGTTCTTAAAGGAAACTCCACACTGTTTTCCATAGTGGTTACACCAGCCTGCATTCCCATGAACAGTGCACCAGGGTTCCCTTTGCCCCATATCCTTGCCAACATTTGTTGTTTGTTGATTTGGTGATGATTGCCATTCTGACAGGAGTGAGGTGGTATCTTATTGTGGTTTTAATTTGCACCTCTCTGATGGCTACTGATGTTGAGCATTCTTTCACATGCTTTTAGGCCCTTTGCATATCTTCCTCAGTGAGTTATCTATTCAGGTCCCTTGCACATTTTTTAATTGGGCTGTCTATCTCCCTAGTGTGGAGTCCCATTAGTTCTTTATAAATTTTGTATATCAAACCCTTGTCTGAGGTATCATTGGCAAATATGTTTTCCCATACAGTTGGTTCCCTTTGAATTTTGCTGGTGATTTCTTTAGCTGAACAGGAATTTTCAATTTGATATAGTTTCATTTGTTTATTTGTTCCTTTATTTCCTTTGCCCCTGGTGAAGTATCAGTAAAAATATTTATGCATAGGGTATCTAAAATTTTACTGCCTATATTTTTCTCTAGGACATTTATGGTGGCATTGCTCATGTTTAAGTCTTTATCTATCTTGACTTTATTCTGCTGTATGCTGTATGTTCATAGTCTAGTTTTAACTTTTTCCAAGCTGCTGTCCAGTTCTCCCAGCAACACTTGTTGAAGAGACTGTTTTTACTCCATTTTATGTTCCTTCCTGCTTTGTTGAATATTATTTGACTATAGAATCCTGGGTTTAGTTCTGGGCTCTCTATTCTGTTCCATTGATCTATATGTCTATTCTTATGCCAATACCAGACAGTTTTGTTTACAGTAGCCTTATCATAATGTTGGATGTCCGGTATTGTGATTTTGCCTACCTTCTTCTTTCTCAAGATTGCTGTGGCTATTTGTGGGCATTTTTGGCACCATATAAATTTTTGAAGTATTTTTTCTATTTCTTTGAAGTCTGTCATTGATATTTTAATTGGGAATGCATTGAATCTATAGATTGCTTTGGGGAGTATGGACATTTTAATGATGTTAATTCTTCCCAATCCAGGAATATGGTATATGCTTCCATTTATTTGTATCTTTCTTAATTTCTTTTTTCAATGTTCTGTAGTTTTTTGAGTACAGGTCTTTTACAACCTCAGTTAAGTTTATTCCTAAGTACTTTATTTTTCCTGTTGCTATGATTAATGGGATTTCTTTTCTAGCAACTATTTCAGATGTTTCATTATTGGTATGCAAAAATGCTTTTGCTTTCTGGATATTGACTTTATATCCAGCAATTTCACTAAATTTGCTTATTAGGTGGAGTAAATTTTTGGTGGAGCCTATCAAGTTTTTTATGTACACTATCATATCATCTGCAAACAATAACAGTTTGGCTTCCTCCTTTCCAATTAGGATAACTTTGATTCTTTTTTCTTCTCTGACAACTATGGCTAGAACTTCCAAGACAATGTTGAACAGAAGTGGAGAAACTGGACAGCCTTGTCTCATTCCTGATCTTAGGGGGAAAGCATTTAATTTTTGCCCATTGATTATGATGTTGGCTACAGGTTTCTCATAGATGGGCTTTATGATGTTGAGGTATGCTCCCTCTATTCCCATTTTGCTGAGCATTTTTATCATAAATGGTTGCTGTACTTTATCAAATGCTTTTTCAGCATCTATTGGATTTTGTTTTTCATTTTGTTGATGTGATGTATTACATTTATTGATTTATGAATGTTGTACCATCCTTGCATCCCAGGGATGAAACCCACTTGTTTATGGTGGATGATCTTTGTAATATACTACTGGACCCAGTTGGACAATAATTTTTTTGAGAATCTTAACATCTATGTTCAGCAGATATTGGCCTATAGTTTTCTTTCTTAGTTGTGTCTTAACCTGGTTTTGGGATTAGAATAATATTGGCCTCATAGAAAGAGTTTGGGAGTCTTCCCTCTTCCTGTATTTTTAGATATAACTAGAGGATAGAAGTTAGTTTTTCTTTAACTGTTTGGTAGAATTCAGCTGTATAGCCATCTTGTCAAGGGCTCTTATGCTTTGGGAAATTTTGGATTACCTCTTCAATTTCACTAGTTGTTATTGGCCTATTCAGGCTTTCTGCTTCTTCTGGGTTCAGTTTTGATAGACTATACATTTCCAGAAATGTGTCCATTTCACCCAGGTTGTCATATTTCTTGTCATATAGTTGTTTGTAGTAATTTCTTACAATCTTTTGTATTTCTGAAGTTTCCATTGTGAATTCTCCTGTGTCGTTTCTGATTCTGTTTATTTGGGTCATCTCTCACTTTTTCTTGATGAGTCTAAATAAAGGCTTGTCAATTTTGTTTATTTTTTCAAACAACCTGCTCCTGGACTTGTTGGTTCATTAAATTGTAGTTTGAGTCTCTAAGTTATTAAGTTTTGCTCTGGTCTTGATGATTTCCTTTCTTCTACTTGCTCTGTGCTTTGTTTGTTGTTGCTCCTCTAGTTCTTGCAACTTTATGGTTAGGTTGTATAAACTTCTTGTGCCCCTTTTAGATACGCTTGTATTGCTATAAATTTCTGAGAACTGCCTTTGCTGTGTCCCATAGGTTTTTGGACTGTTGTGTATTCATTGTCATTTGTTTCCAGAATTTTTTTATTTCATTTTTTAAAATTTTATTGTTGTATCGCATCCATCCCCTTTTTGCTCCCCTCTGTCCCCCTCTCCACCCACCCATTCCCCCCAAAGTCAATCCCACCTGTTGTCCATGGCCATGGTTCCTTTATACTAGGTTCTTGTCTAAGTTGCTCCCCTTTCTTGCCTCTGCCTCCCCCTTACCCCCAACCCCTTTCCCTGTGACAACTGAAGGTCTATTCATTGTATTCATATATTTGGTTCTGTTTTGCTTGTTGTTAGTTTTGATCTCATTGTTAACCCATTCATTACTTAAAAGCATGTTATTCAGTGTCCATGAGTTAAAGTATTTTTTGTTATTTTTCCCTTAAGATTAGTTTCTAGTTTCAAGATATTGTGATCTGAGAAGATGCTTGGTATGATTTCAATTTTCCTGTATTCGTGGAGACTTGTCTTGTGACCTACCATGTGGTCTATCTTAGAGAATGATCCATGTGCATTTGAAAAGAATGTATTTTCTTATTTGGGGTGAAAATTTCTGTATATATCAGTTAGGTCTATTTCCTCTAGAGTGTTTTTCAATACCACAACATCTTTGGTGGTTTTTTTTTTGGAAGATCTGACCATTGTTGATAGTAGGGTATTCACATCCCCTACTAGTAGTTTGTTGCTGTCTTTATCCTTCTTGAAGTTCTCCAAGATTTTCCTTATTTATTTTCGAACTCCTAAGTTGGGCACATATATTTTTACCAGAGTTATATCTTCTTGATGGATTGTTCCCTTATGTATTATGAAATGTCTTTATCACTTTTTATGGCCTTCAAATATGTTTTGTCTGAAATTAGTATTGCTACTCCAGCCTTTTTTGTGTGTCCATTTGCTTGATATTTTTCCATCTCTTCACTCTCAATCTGTGTTGATCTTCTGTTCTGAGCTGGGTCTCTTGAAGACATCATATATGTGGGTCATGTTTTCTTATCCATTCAACTACCTAATGTCTTTTAATGGAACATTTAATCCATTTACATTTAAGGTTGTTATTGATTGATACTTATTTATTGCTGTTTTTCCACTTTGTACCATTGTTCCTCTTTGGCTCTCTCTGTTTCTTAAATTTCTTTTTTTTTTAAAGCAGTCCCTTTAGCACTTCTTGCCATGCTGGTTTGGTAGAGATGTATTCTATTAATCTACTTTTGTCTGGGAAACTCCATATTTCTCCTTCCATTTTGAATAAGAGCCTTGCTGGGTAGAGTATTCTTGCTTTCAGGTCTTTGTTTACCATTACTTGAAATACTTTTTGCTATTTCTTTCTGTCTTGTTTTATTTCTGTTGAATAATCATTTGATAGCTATATCGGATACCCCTTATATGTTATTTGCTGTTTCTTTCTTAATGCTTTTAAGATTCTCTCTTTGTCTTTGAAATTTGCCATTTTAATTTAATGTGTCTTGGAGTTTATCTGTTTTGGTTGACCATCATTGGGACCCTCTGTCCTTCCTTATCTTGAGAAACATTTTCACTCATCATGTTAGGGATATTTTCTATCATGACTTTGTTTCTCTTCTCCTTTTGGTATCCCTATGATTTGGATGTTGTTACATTTCATGTTGTCCTGCAGCTCTCTTAAAACCTCTTCAGGAGAGGGAAGATGGCGACAGAGTAGAGAGCAGTGCTGATGGTGTTCTCCAGTACCAAAGCAGCTAGAGGACGGGATAGGGAGTGTGAGACTTCTTCAGGACCCTAGGAATTGGAACGGGCAGCATCTGGACACAGGGGAGCACAGCCCAGAGGCAGAGGAGGCCAGCAGGACAGTAGGTGAGGCGTTTCCTACTGACTGGCCGGCGGGCCGAGGTCGGTTCTGGGCAGTGGCAGCTTTGCCCAGAGGGTGTGAGTTTGACTGGGGCCAGTTGAGGCTCCCTGGTGACTGGAAGTCTCAACAGTGAAGCGCGGGCATCGAGGGCAAACGCCATAGGGAATGGGGAATTGAACTCTTGCAGGGGAAGGACTGTGTGAGAGACTCACTCCTGCAACAGGAAGAGGAGGCTCCAAGCAGGGCGAGAGGCAGAGGAGAAGAGTCCTGTGGGAAGCTGGAGCAGGGGACCAGGAAGTGCACAGGCCGGGGTGGTGAGAGGGCTGAAAACGGTGCTGCTGGGCCACCGGGGAAACAGCAGCTAGAAGCCCCTGCGAGGGGGAAGACCCAGCCCTGCGCAAACACACAGGCCCCCAGGCTCCCTGGGAAACTCCAAATGGTGAGACAGTGAGCCGGGAACTAATAGCAGGGGTAACTGATTCACCATTGCTGGAGAAAAAGGCCGCACCGCCCATGCCTGAGGGGGGCTCATCACAGAGGCCACTTAAAGGACTCCCAGGAGAGCTGGTTGGCTTGGAGGAGTGGTGCCTGCCCCAGAACGGTGGGACAGTGTAGGCAGACCCCAGACAGGGTTGACAGACAGGCTTGGCCTCCTCCCAGAACTGCGGAGGTGGGGCCAGACATCACAGGGACCAGCGAGGTTGCGGGCTGCCCTGCAGAAGTGCTGGGTACGTGTACTGGTCAGGAACCTCTGCCAGGAGTGGGAGGGGGCTCCCTGCGGGCTCCAGAACACCGGCAGCCCTAAAACTCAGCTAGGCTGCAGAAGGCCCAGCCTACCTGGGGGTGGACACTCAGAATCTGCCCTACTGTGACAATCAGAGGCCCTGCCATGCACCAAGACCGGCTAGAATATAGACTATAGACTATAAAGTCCTGACCAAGGAAAAGCGGCAGCCTCAGGAAAGGGATTGCTGCCAATCTCAAGCACCTGAATTATACCGAGAGCAATATGAACTATTAATCCCCAACATATCCTTTGCAAAAGTTACTTCTCACATATTCTTAATCCCCCCCATACCTCAATCCACCTAAATACCCAAGACCCTCCCCTACTCTCGAATTAAAGTCTACTCACTCTGTGGCTATAACCCATTCCCAGTCCTCAATCTAAGTATTCCTCCCTTCCCCAGCCTTTCTAAACCCTTTCTTTATTC
>PVIW01013385.1:0-27539 GCA_004026585.1 Noctilio leporinus
TTTTTGTTGACTTTTAACAATTTGATGAACATTAACACAAGATAAATGTTTCTGTCTGAAAATTTGTAATGAAAGAATATATGATGGGACAGTTCAAGAGTCAATTTAATAATGCTTACTTTTAAATATTATCTAATCAGTATTATTTTTCAGTTTTAAGTAGTTTTTATTGAGAATTTATATTTCATTAATATTCTCTTCTTTTAATGGTTTCTATTATTAAATATTTATATGAGATAAATATAATTTTATACTGTTTTGGAAATATATGATGTTGTTATAATATATTATATAATAAACCATACATTTATTTTTATACTATTTACTTTTTTACAGAAAACCTCTGAAATATTAGAATAGGTCTATCTTAGAAAAATGATTCCTGTTTATTATTATTTTAAAACACTGAAGGAAGAAGCATAAAAATACAGAAAACATGATTTTGGAAATTTCTAGTAATTCTCAGGAATTCTAATTGTTTGTTCCCAAAACTTAAAGGTTAATCTTTGTCAAGAACTTGGAAACACCAGTTCATGTTAAAGAATACTTAAGTGACCCAACAATTAGTGCAAAGTGACTTTGAATTTGCTTCTTTGCTATTGATGGAATCTGAAAAATAGACTGTAGTAATATATCAATATTTTTATTTTGATGGCTGTATTGTCACTATGAAGAGAATTGTGCGTGTTTGTAGGAAAGACACACTAGGGTATTCAAGGGTTATGGGGCACTGGGTTAGCAGCTTATTCCCAAATGGGTTCAAGAAAATAATAGTTATTAATACTGTATCTGTAATGTTTCTGTAATTTGTATATATATGGGGAGACAGACAGACTCATTTATTTATGCCCATGAAGGGAAAATAAGAGTATGCTTTTCTTTTAAAAATTTATTTATTTACTTACTTACTTAAATCCTCATCCAAG
Organism: Noctilio leporinus; assembly: GCA_004026585.1. Classification (NCBI taxonomy): domain Eukaryota; kingdom Metazoa; phylum Chordata; class Mammalia; order Chiroptera; family Noctilionidae; genus Noctilio; species Noctilio leporinus. The sequence continues at coordinate 927 of PVIW01013385.1, forward strand.
GGCATGCTTATTGATTTTAGAAACAGAGGAAGGGAAGGAGAAAAACATCAATGCAAGAGTGACACATCAGTTGGTTAAGCACCTTGACTGCAAGGATGAACCTGAAACCTAGACTAGGTACGTGTCCTGACTGGACTCGAACCCACGATTGTTTGGTTTGCAGGATGATGCCCAACCAACTGAGCCACACCAACCAAGGCAAAAGTACGCTTTTCTATTGCTTATAATTCCTTTGGTTTTTCTTCTTATTTTCTATGTCATTTTAGGCTGCAACTAGATGGCATTGTCCTTTTAACTACTCTGAATCTCTGGAAGGGATAATTAGAAAGAGGCTTTGTTGAGATATCATTCTGGGCCTTTTAGGAGGCAGACTTTGTGATCAGGTTGCCTTCCCAGCCTGGGGTCAGATTATTGCTCCTACCCTTCCTTTCCTGTAGTTTGGCCTCTGGACTCTGCATCTGCACCCACACAGGAAACTTTGTCCTTTGTGTTTGCTGATTTGTTCATTGGGACCCCATGCCTGCTGGTCAGGGTCTTTCTTCCCTGCTAACTGTGGCTATAGAACTGCACACAGTAGCCATATCTGTGGCTTCAGTGCAGCAGTTCTCAGGCCTGGCTGGGCAGAAGGATAACTTGGGGGAGATTTTAAAATATGAATGAGCTGTGCTCTCAGATGATCTTATTTAATTGGCTAGGAAGAAGGGCTGGGCTTGAGGTGACCTGCATGTGCAGCTCCATTTGAGACCACTGTTCTAAAGCAGGTTTCTAGAACTGTATTATGCATCTATATCATCTGGAGATCTTGTTACAATGAAGATTCTGATTCGCTAGGCTTGGGGTGGGCCCTGACAGTAAGCATTACCGACCAATTCCCAGAGCCAGCAGATGGCACCTTGAGAAAGAAGGCCCTAGAGCAGGCAACCTTGGCGCTGCTAACATTTGGGGCAGGATAATTATTTGTTGTGGGAGTATCTTGTGCATTTGTAGGATGTTTAGCAGCATCCCTGGTCTTTACCCACTAGATGCCAATGAATACCCCAAATACCTCCAAATGCCCTCCAGGGTGAGGGGCAGGAGAGATTGCCCTCAAATGAGAACCATTGCTCTCTAAAGTCTTCCTGTATCCTCACGGCTTAAATCGCATGAAAAATACTCTTGCTATTACTATTGCTATAATGTGCAAACTTGTTTCCTTCCTCTTTATGCCACGGATTAATATAATGAATATAATGAGTTCTGTTTTCCTTAGGGCTGTCCAGAATTGGGGGTGAAAAGGGGAAATTTGTGTAGTCCCTCAAATAATGGATGGGCTAACATAAATGTGGAAAAGCATAATTCTTTAAAAAGCCATGATGGAAGAGTTTGATGAGATGAGTTTTTGTAGCTGACAGCCTGAGCCTTTGGTATGGAGAGAGGAGTGTTTTTTGGGACCCACATCCAGGCTACACACATGCTGAGGCAACCATAGATTTTGAGAAGGCTTTTATCGGGCCCTGTATTTCTCAAATACCTCAACATACACAACTGACATTACTGGCTGGCTGTGAGGTGACAAGGGATTGTAAGTTTACAACCAGAACTAACATGAAATGTTTCCCCTGAGTGTCTATGTCATTTCTATGATAAATACAGACATCATGAAATCCTGTCTGCCTTTGTTTTTATTGGTGGGGAGTGTAGAACCAGACAAGTAACTGTGTTTGCGTATCCCCTCCAAATGCTGACGTCAGAAACTATTCTTCTCTTTCAAACTACAGAAATATTAGAGAACTTTATTGCTTTCATGAGAAAATTAATTGCATGCTTAAGAAGGAAACACTTGAAAATTAAGCAGTGTGATTGACAAAAGAGTAATTATAAACCACGTAGTAAGTTCAGTAAAAGAGAAAAGTATTTTTTGTTAGTCTTGCCTACTCATGATTCCTAGTGACTTATAGATTTATGTTGTTAATTTTAGAATTTCATGTGATGTCAGCTTTTCATGTTATATTAAACACACTAGTAAGGTTTTAGTATATTCTTTACTTCTTATCCATTGTTTTGTTAGTTTTTCTACACATAACATCTCTCTATGCCTGGGAGTTTTCTTGATGGCTTAGTTTTCCAGAGACAAGTGATGCTGCCCTACATCTGGACCTCATTGGCTGGAGAGACTATATTCAATGTCAGATTGCGGTTCCATTTAAACATAACTTCTGCAAATGCTCTTTGTCACTAAATTTCAGTTTAGCTTATGCTCTTACGGGCCATGAGGTGGGTGGGGGATGTTGAGCAAAGCCACTATACATACGGGTGCCTATTTTTCTCCTCTGGTGTCCTGAGCCTGTCTCTAGAATCTACCTCTTTACACTAAAACTGTAATTATTAATATTATTGTCAGAGATTATATAATAAATCATGTCAATATAAGAAGAACAAAATCATGCACAGTGGGTAAGGTGCCAGCCTGTGAACCCAAAGGTCGCAGGTTCGATTCCCCAGCCAGGGCACATAACCAGGTTGCAAGCCAGGTCTCCAGTCAGATCTGTGGCTGGAGGCAGGTGAAAAGCAACCATACGTTAATGTCTCTCTCCTTCTCTGCCTCTCTTCCTTCCCCTCTTTCTAAAAATAATGAAATAAAATCTTAAAAAAAAAAAAAAGAACAAAATCATACAAAAAAGAAACAGCATACTAGAAATTTAAGCAATACAAGGGGGTACCCCCCAAAAAACTGAATTTTCATCTGAAAGGCAGGTCCCTTGTAGCACTGGCTTCCCCTGCTAGGTAACTATTCTAGGAGCCCATCTGTATCGGTGTACCAGCTGGCCTTGTTGTGAAAGGCGGCGTTCAGCTTTAGTTAATTTTTTTGAAGATTTTTTCAATGCATTTGCCTATTATGAGTGATTTACAAGTGCACCTGCCCACACCATCCTGAATGTTCAGCAGTTTTTTACCAAAAATGGAATCACCCAGGTGACCTATTTACCTATCTCACCCTGAATGATTTTTTTGTTTGTTCCTTGGATAAAAGAAATCCTCAAAGGAAATGTTTTTCCAATATGGAAGACCTAAAACAAAAAATGGCATAAGCACTAAAAGGCATCAAAATGGGAGTTCAAAATCTTTTTTGGGCAGTGGAAAAAAATGTCTCAATAGGTATATTGCATCAAATTGAGAGTACTTTGAAGGTGACTGAAACTTGAACATGTAAGAGTAGGATGAGATCCAAGACATTGGAGAAGTAAGTGGACCCTACACTAACCTCCTTCCAGGACCAATCTGGAATTACAACTAAATTGTAGAGAAATTATTCTGAATAAACAACATTAGCTGAACATTAGCTGAAGGGAAGCCTTAAATAACAGACAGAAGAAACCACTTCAGCACAATGTGACTGGTAGGGTGTGTAAAGGAGGTATGAGGAGAGGATTCCCATGGGTGTCAGGTGAAGTTCTGGATGGCTATTTCAGTGGCTCAGGGGTTCCCCCTGAAAAATGTGGGGTCTCCCTGTCTATAGCACCAGAACTAGAAAATAACCCAGATAATATCCAGCTGTGAAAAGCAGCAGGGTTTTTGTCTGCCAAGAAGAGACAACTGAGACTCAGAGAGCCTCTTAAAGGGCCAACACACAAATTTCATTTGTGCCACTTACCCTGGGCTCCAGAAGAGGGAGGGCAGAGTGGACTAGAGATGCTTGAGGAGAGTCTGGGGATGGTGGCTCTGGAGAGAGAGCTGGAGAAAGAGCCACCAGGATCCCTGTGCTGACTCATTCCCCATACTTCAGAAGCCAACTTTCTCAGGCAGAGCACTCCTCTCTGAATGGCATCAGCCTGAGTGGAAGCAGGAGCCCCACCTACAGGAATTATTTTGCTCCACCCTGTAGAGCTTAAGACAAGCTAAATACTAATTACAGCTTGAGGCTATATCATTTATTAGTTTAACAATTAAGGTGGCTCTCTGGGAGCTCTGTGGGATGTTAGCTGACCCTCCCCAGGATTTTGTGCTGCTAAAAGCCAGCCTTAGTGCACAGCCCAGTTCTTCTGCACACAAACAGGCCCGGTAAAGAGAGCTATACACTATGGATCACTGATAGCTCCAAATAGGTTGACCAGGGCCAGTCACAAGAAGCATCTGACAAAGGCCTACACCAGAGGTTTTGCAGGTCTACCTAATACATAGAAACAAATACACAGAAGCAGCCAAAATAATAGACCCCAAATGAAAGAACAAGAGAATTCTCCAGAAAAAGAGCTAGATGAAATGGAGGCAAGCAATTTATCCAATAGAGTTTAGAGTAATGATTATAAAAACTCAGCAGCATGAAAAAGACATAGAAACCATTAAAAAGGGCCAACAGAAATAAAGGATGCAATGTCTGAGATAAATAAGCACTGGAAGAAATACACAGTAGGTTAAATAAAGCTGAGCATTGAATCACAATTTGGGAAACAAGATAGGAAAAACAAACAAACAAACAAACAAAACACCCAGGCATACCAACAAAAAATAAATAACAAAAAATGAGGAGAGCTTAAGAAAAATTTTGGACAACATGAAATGTAACAACATACACTTCATGAGAATATCAGAAAGAGAAGAGAGTGAACAAGAGATTGAAAACCTATTTGAAGATGTAATAACCAAAAATGTACCTAATCTGGTGACAGAAAAAGACACACAGTCCAGGAAGCTCAGAGAGTCTCAGAAAAGTTGAATCCAAGGAGGCCTACACTGAGACACATCATAATTAAAATGACAAGGCTTAAATGCAAGGAGAGAATCCTTAAAGCTGCAAGAGAAAAGCAGGTAATTATATAAAAGGGAGCACCAATTAGACTGTCATCTTATTTCCCAACAGAAATATTTTAGGCCTGAAGGGATTGGCATGAAATATCAATGTGTTTAAAAGCAAGGACCTACAACCAAGGCTACTTTACTGAGCAAGGCTATCATTTAAAAATCAAAGGTGAAAGAGCTTCCTAGGTAAAAAAAAAGCTAAATGAATTTGTTAACATCAAAGTAGTACTGCAACAAATGTTAAAGGATTTGCTTTAAGAAAAAGAAGAAAAAGGAGGGAAAAAAATAAGAGGAAAATAGTGTAGCAGTAAAATGGCACTAAATACATATCTACCAATAATCACCTTACATACAAATGGCTTAAATACTCCAACCAAAAGATAAGGTAGCTGAATGGATAAGAAAACAAGACCCATATATATGCTGCTTCTAAGAGGCCTATCTCAGACTGAAAGATACACACAGACTAAAAGGGATGGAAAAAAGATATTTAATGCAAGTGGAAAGGAAAACAAAACAGGGTAGTAGTACTTATATCCAACAAATTTAACTTTAAAACAAAGGCTATAGAAGAGACAAAGAAGGATACTACATAATCATAAGGGAACAATTCAAGAGGATATAACCTTAGTAAACATTTATGCACCCAACCTAAATATGTGAAGGAAACTTTGATAGCCATAAAAGGGGAGACTGACAGAAATATAGTCATAATGGGGGATTTTAACACTCCATTGACTTCAGGGGATATAGCTTCCAGGCAGAAAATCAACAGGGAGACAGGGGCCATAAATGAAACACTAGATCAATTGAATTTAATTGATTCTTCAGAGCATTTTACCCCAAAACAGTAGAATGTATTCCTTTCAAGTGAATGCTTTCTAGGACAGACCACATGTTAGAACACAAAACCAATCTTGATAAATTTAAGAAGATTGAAATCATATCAAGCATCTTCTCTAAACACAATGCTATAAAATTAAAAATCATAAGAATACTGAAAAACACAGAAAGACATGGAAGCTAAATAGCATTAGACAATGAATGGGTCAACAATGAGATCAAAGAAGAACTCAAAAGATACCTTGAAACAAATGAAAATGAGGACACAACAATTCAAAATCTGTGGGACACTGGGAAAGCAATTCTAAAAAGAAATTTCATAGCATTACAGGCCAATCTCAAAAAACAAACAAACAAAAAACCTTACTTTACACTTAAAAGAACTTGAAAAAGAACAACAAACAAAGCCCAAAGTGAGTAGAAGGAAGAAAATAATAAATATTTGAGTAGAACTAAATAAAATAGATTCTTTAAAAAATGATACAAAGGATCAATGAATTCAAGAGCTGGTTCTTTGAGAAGATAAACAAGATTGACAAAACTTTAACCAGGCTCATCAAAAATAAAAGAAAAAGGAAAAAAAAAAAAAATGGAGCTAGAGAGAAGACCAAAATAAATATAACCAGAAATGAAAGAGGAGAAATAACAACTGATACCCAAAAAATACAAAGGATTATAAGAAAATATTATGAACAATTATATGCCAACAACATACTGGACAACCTGGATGAAATGGATTCTTAGAAGCACACGATCATCCAAAACTAAGTCAAGAAGAATCAAAGAATCTGAATAGACAGATTACACCTAGTGAAATTGAAGCAGTAATCAGCTTAACAATAACCCACAACCTTCAGACCAACTTGGAGCAGTAATCAAAAAAACTCCCAACAAAAAAAGGCCTGGACCAGATGGCTTCAGAGGTGAATTTCACCAAACATTCCAAGAAGAACTAACACCTATCCTTCTCAAATTATTTTTTTTTAATTTCAAGAGGAGGAAAAGCTCCCAAACTCATTTTACAAGGCCAGGATTATCCTACATCCAAAGCCAGATAAAGAAACTACAAAGCAGAGCCCTGGCTGGTGGCACAGTAGATAGGCACCAGACTGCGAACCCAAAGGTCTCTGGTTTGATTCCCAGCCAGGGCATATAACTAGGTTGCAAGCCAGGTCTCCAGCCAGCTCTGTAGCTGGAGGCAGGTGAAAGGCAATTATAAATTGGTGTTTTTCTCCCTCTCTGTCTCTCTCCCTTCCCCTCCCTCTAAAAATAATAAATAAAATATTTAAAAAAAAACTACAAAGAAAGAAAATTATAGGCCAAAATCCCTGATGAATATAGATGCTAAAGTTTTCAACAAAATATTAGCAAATTGAATACAGCAATGTATCAAAAATATCATATACCATGGTCAAGTGGGATTTATTCTGGGAATGCAAGGCTGGTAAAACATTTGCAAATTAATATTTTACCAGGCTTGCATTCCCAGAATAAATGAGTGATAAAAACCACATGATTATATCAGTAGATTCAGGAAAAGCATTTGATAAAATCCAGCACACATTTATGATAAAAACTCTCAGCAAGGTGAGAAAAGAGGGAACATATCTAAATAAAATAAAGACCATATGTGAGAAACCCACTGCCAGCATCATACTCAACAGGCAAAACAACAGTTGTTACCCTTAAGATTGAGAACAAGACAGGAATGTCTACTTTCACCTCTCTTATTCAACATAGCACTGGAATTCCTTGCTAGAGCAATCAGGTAAGAAGAAGAAATAAAAGGCATACAAATTGCAAAGAAAGAAATAATGCTGTTATTACTTGCAGATGACATGGTACTGTACATAGAAAACCCCAAAGATTCCACCAAGAAACTACTAGAACTGATAAATGAGATCAGCAAAGTAGTAGGATACAAAATTAATATCCAGAAATTGGTTGCATTTTTAAAAAGATTTCATTTATTATTTTTATAGAGTAGGGAAGGGAGAGAGACAGAGAGGGAGAGAGACATCAATGTATGGTTGGTTGCATCTTTATATGCCAATAATGAACTAACAGAAAGGGTAATTAAGAAATCATTCACAGTTGCTACAAAAAGAATAAAATACCTAGGAATAAGCCTAAACAAGGATGTAAAAGACCTATACTCAGAAAATTGTAAGACACTGAAGAAATATGGAAGATACAAATAAGTGGAAGTGTATACTGTGTTCATTGATAGAAAGAATTAACATGATTAAAATGTTCATACTACTCAAAGCAATCTATAGATTCAATGCAATTCTTATCAAGAGTCCAATGACATATTTCTCAAAACTAGAACAAATGTTTCAAATATTCATATAGAACCACGAAAGCATAGCAATACTGATCCTGAGAAAGAACAAAGTTGGAGGAATCATACTACCTAATGTCAATCTACACTATAAGGCCATAGTAATCAAACCAGCATGGTACTGGCATAAAAATATACACATAGATCAGTGGAACAGAATATAGAGCCCAGAAATAAACCTAAGTCTTTATAGTCAATTAATATTTGACAAATGAAGCAAGCACATAAAATAGGTTAGAGATAGCTTACTTCGTAAGTGGTATTGAGAAACTTAAAAAGGTACTTGTAGAAAAGTGAAATTAGACCACCTTCTTACATCACACATGAGAATAAATTCAAAATGGGTCAAAGACTTAAATGTTAGACTCAAAACTATAAAAATCCTAGAAGAAAACATAGGCAGCAAAATCTCAGACATTACCAGTAGCAATTTTTAAAATCAGATATATCTCCCCAGGCAAGGGAAACAAAAGAAAAAAAATAAACATATGACTACAACAAGCTGAAGTATTTTTGTTTGTTTGTTATTTTAAGGTTTTATTTATTATTTTCAGAGAGAAGGGCAGGGAGGGAGAAAGAACGGGAGAGAGAAGCATCAATGCTTTTCACCTGCCTCCAACCAAGAACCTGGCTGGAGACCTGGCTTGCAACCTGGTTATGTGCCCTGGCTGGGAATTCGAACCATTGACCTTTGGGTTCACAGGCTAGCGCCAATCCACTGAGCCACACCAGTAAAGTGTTTTTGACAACAACAGAAGTCATCAACAAAATAAAAAGACATCTCACACAATGGGAGAACATACTTGTTGGTACATCTGATAAGGGGCTAATATGCAAAATTGATTAAGAACTTAATAAAACTACACACACACACACACACACTTTAAAAAATGGGTAAAGGACCTGTATAGACACTTATCCAAAAAGGAGATACAGATGGTCAATAGACATACAAAAGGTGCTCAATGTCATTAATCACCAATTAAAACCACAATGAGATACCATCTCACACTTGTCAGAGCGACTATGATCAACAAACCAATGACCAAGTGCTGGTGAGGATGTGGAGAGAAAGGAGCCCTTTTGCACTGTTGGTGGGAATGCGGACTGGTACAGCCACTGTGGAAAACAGTATGGAGATACCTCAAAAAAATAAAAAATGGATCTACCTTTCAATCCAGCTATCCCACTTCTGGGAATATATCTGAAGGAACCCCAAAGACTAATTTAAGATAACACCATAAGTACCCCTATGTTTATTGCAGTGTTATTTACATTTGACAGATATGGAAGCAGCCCAAGTGTCCATCAGTAGATGAGTGGATAAAACAACTGTGGGATATTTACACAGTGGAATACTATTTGGCCACAGAAAAGAAGAAAACTTATCCTTTGCAACAGTAAAGGGTGGGCCTGGAGAACATTATGCTAAGTGAAATAAGCCAGTCAGAGAAAGACAATTACCATATAATTTCACTCATATGTGGAGTTTAATGAACAAACTGAACTAACAAGCAAAAACAGAGATAGACTCACTGATGGAGAGCAGATGACAAGTTGAGGGGGTCAGATTAGGGGGTGAAGGGATTGAGCAAAAATGAAAAAGGACTCATGGATATGGACGGCAGTATGGTGATTGCTGGGGGGAGGGAGTATAAGAGGATAAGAGGACTAAACGGTAATGGAATAAAATACAATAAATATTAACATAAAAAAGCATGTAAGAGACCCTGGTGGCTGGTGGCTTAGTGGATAAGGCCCATGTCTGCGAACCCAAAGGTTGCTAGTTTGATTCCCAGATAGGGCACATAACCAGGTTGCAAGCCAGGTCTCCAACCAGGTCTGGAGCTGGAGGCAGGTGAAAGGCAACTATACATTGATGTCTCTCTCCCTCTCTGCCTCTGTCCCTTCCCTCTTCTCTAAAAATAATAAATAAAATCTTTAAAAAAAAAGCATGTAAGAATAAAAATATGTTTTTTAAATAAATAAATTCCTTTTTTTTTTTTTGCCTCCCTTGTCCCCTGTATAGTGGAGAAGAAAGCTAATTAAAAAAAATTGCTTGATAAAGTGGCAGTCTTGTGTGTATAATCACTTTTCATATTAGCTCTTGGATACACAATATCAATTTTTAGAATCCTATGTAGATTTTGATTGAAACTGCATCAAATCTTTACACTACACACTTCTCAGAATATTGTATTCTGTTCCACTTTGTAGTCTCAGGAAAGTTTTGTCATATTTTCTTTGGTGATTCTGTCTATTCATTGTTCAATGTGTAACAGTATTTTATATATATATTTGCCTTTGTTAGCAGATACTTTCTTTTTCTATAAGAAAAAAATATTCTTTTACTTATAGTCCTTCAAGGTTTAGTTTGCCAGAGACAAATGATCCTGCTTCCCTCATTGTTTTAATTTGTCCAAAAGGAAAGTATCAAATATCTTATTTTGGTTTTACTTTAACCCAGCTTCCACAAAAGTTGTTTATTTGCAAAGCCTGGCTAGAGAGGCCTGGGCTGTGAAGTTAGGAATTGGCTGGGGATGTGCAGACATCACTCAGAACGTGAGTGTGCCTTCCGTGGTGCTCTGCTTCTCTGTGTAGAAAGTGTTCCACATGCACAGAGAAGTGAAGGGTTCAGCAACCAGATGAGGGAACATATATTACCATTCTGTGATCCAGGTCACAATCAAGTGCTGGAACTTAAACCAAGGGTAGACTGACAGGTCTGCAAGGAAATGACAACTATAAATAACATCTTAAAGTATTTCCACTTCTGGAAATGCAGGGGATGCTTCCTTCCTTTTCCTTCCTTCCTTCCTTCCTTCCTTCCTTCCTTCCTTCCTTCCTTCCTTTCTTTCTAAAATAATTTATTTATTATTTTTAGAGAGAGGGATAGGGAGAGAGGCAGAGAGGGAGAGAGACATCAATGTATGGTTGCCTTTCACTTGCCTCCAGCCACAGATCTGACTGGAGACCTGGCTTGCAATCTGGTTATGTGCTCTGGCTGGGAATCAAATCAGAGATTTTTGGGTCTGCAGGCCAGCGCCTTATCCACTGTGTCACCAGCCAGGGCAATGCTTCATTTCTTTATGTCCACAGTCCCAAGTAAGTGTCAGACAAGCCTCTGGTTACTAAGCTGCCAATAACTCCCCAAATCAACTATGAGTTTGACTTACAGGTGTGAACCTGATTTTTGCAATTTCAGAGTCAACCAAAAACTTCTGGGATTTGTAACTAGTGGAAAAGAAATCAGGACAAGGATGAAGGGATGGACTCAGCTGTTCCCCTAGATGTCTGGGAGCTGGGTAGTTTCCCAGAGATGGGTAGAACAGGATCCAAGCCTAAAGCAAAAATTGGCTGCTCCTCTTAGATTCCTTCCCTTCGCCCCATTCCCACTCAATATGAAGAAAGCCAGACCTCTTTTGGTTTTTGAACTTGAGACCTTGTCCCCAGATGTATTGAATCCTTATTAGCCAGGCTGGTGAGGAAACAAAGACAGTGCCAGGTTACTCATGAGCCACAAGGATAAAGATAGTAGATAAGAAAGATAATAATAATAGAGACTAATATTTCTTGAGTGCAGTAAGCCAAACACTATTCGTTGTTTTGTTTTTTAAAGATTTTATTCATTATTTTTAGAGAGGGGGGAAGGGAGGGAGGAAGAAAGGGAGAGAAATATCAATGTATGGTTGCTTTTCACCTGCCTCCAACTGGAGACCTGGCTGGAGGCCTGGCTTGCAACCTGGGTATGTGCCCTGGCTGGGAATTGAACCAGCGACACCTGGGTTCACAGGTTGGTGATCAATTCACTGAGCCACACGAGCCAAGGAGCCAGACATTATTCTAAGTGTTTGTAATCTTTATGATGATGCCCTGAAGTAGGTATATTATTAGTACGTCTCCTCCCCATTTTACCAATTAGAAAATTGGAAGAAGGAGGAGTTGGATCCTTGCCCAAGTCTACACCATTCAGGAGAGGTGGAGCTGGAATTGAAACCTAGGCAGTCTTTCCTAAGATGGCCAGATGGGCTTCTGTGCTTCACTGTGCCCCAGAGGGAGCTTGATGCTACACTTCCCCTAATGGGCACTGGGTATGCCTCCCTCATGGGTCAGTCTGCTGGAGATAAGTGATGCAGCCTTATTTTTGTTGCCTGATTTGCTGGAAGGATAAGAATTTCATCATATATCATGGTTTCATGTAAATTTGGTTTATGCAAGGATCTATGTCATCATTCTTCCTCTTCAAACACAACCATGGTTTAGTAACCACATCCCATGCCCAGATAGCTCCTTCCTTCCCACAAGCATCAAAAATGTTATTAATTTCTCTCAATATCAATTTTAAATAGTAATATAATTTTGGTCAATCCTCCAACAAGCATCACACAAAATGAGAAGACTTTCAACCTGAGATAGTTTTTTTTTTCAACTTCCAGCATCATTTATTTTTCCTAGAATCTAGATACAATTAACTGTAGAAAGACTGTGCTCAGTACTATTTAAGCCTCATTTTAGGTTATCAGCACTTGTAAATGTGAATTCACATTTCAGTAAAAGTGGAACTAAAATTTGACACACTTAACATTAACTACAAAGTTTTTGTACGTAACACATGGACTTTAATATAGAATTTGGCCTTTATAAAGTAGGTTACACATAAACAAGTTACTTTATTTATTTGTCCTAACCTATTTAGTGTTGCACAGGAGCCCCTCCCCATAGTTCTCACTATGTATTTAAACAGATTCCTCCCCTTAGGACAAAGTGAAAAAGACCCTGCCCAGAAAAATGCTAACAGAATTATCCAATTCTGAATTATCAGTAGATATAACACCAGAAGTAGGTTATGGGCTATTTTTAAGTCTTTTAACCTAAGTAATATAAAAAAGTTACAATGTTGAACGCACAGGTTTCTCATTAAACTTTGTTTTAATGGGTCTCAAAATCTTGACAAGATTTTGGTCAAGTTGTTTCCATTAAAAAGTACTGATTTTAAAAACTAATAACTTAAAAACTGCCACACACACACAAAATCAAATGGTCCACACAATTCTCCTTTCCTTCTGAAGGTTTTACGATGCATTGTAATCATTAACCAGTCCTTTACTATTACACTTAAATGGCTAATTGAGATAAAGAGTTCTGAGGACTGTTCTTCCACCACCGATTAAGACTGGGGTGGCAGGTGTGGGGGATAATATTCATTTAGCCTTCTGGGCTTTCTAGGCAGACTTAGTGACTTTCCCAGCTCCAGCTGCCTTCTTGTCCACTGCTTTGATGACACCCACAGCAACTGTCTGTCTCATGTCACAGACAGCAAAGTGGCCCAGAGGAGGAAAGTCAGAGAAGCTCTCAACACACATGGGCTTATGTCATCATAAGGAACCATATCTACAATGGCAGCATCACCAGATTTCAGAAACTTTGGGCCATCTTCCAGCTTTTTTCTTGAACGATGATCAATTTCCTTCAGCTCAGCAAATTTGCAAGCAATATGAGCTGTGGGACAATCCAAAACAGGTGCATATCCAGCACTGATCTGGCCTGGATGGTTCAGGATAATCACCTGAGCTGTGAAGCCAGATAATTCCATTGGTAGGTCATTTTTACTGTCACCAGCCACATTGCCATGATGAACATCTTTAACAGACACGTTCTTGACATTGAAGCCCACGTTGTCCCCAGGAAGAGCTTCACTCAAAGCTTCATGATACATTTCAACAGACTACTTCAGTTGTAATGTTGACTGGAGCGAAGGTGACCACCATGCTGGGTTTGAGAACATCAGTTTCCACTCAGCCCATAGGGACAGTACCAATGCCACCAATTTTGTGGACATCCTGGAGGGGCAGACACAGGGGCTTGTCAATTGGACGAGTTGGTGGCAGGATGCAGTCCAGAGCTTCCAGCAGTGTGGCTCCACTGGCATTGCCATCTTTATGGGTTACTTTCCATCCCTTGAACCAAGGCATATTAGCACTTGGCTCCAGCATGTTGTCACCATTCCAACCAGAAATTGGCACAAATGCTACTGTGTCGGGGTTGTAGCCAATTTTCTTAATGTAGGTGCTGACTTCTTTAACAATTTCCTCGTATCTCTTCTGGCTGTAGGGTGACTCAGTGGAATTCATTTTGTTGACACCAACAATCAGCTGTTTCATAGCCAGTGTGTAGGCCAGAAGGGCATGCTCACTGGTCTACCCATTCTTGGAGATGCCGACTTCAAATTCACCAACACCATTAGCAATAATCAGGACAGCACAGTCAGCCTGAGATGTGCCTGTAATCATGTTTTTGATGAAGTGCCTGGGTCCTGGGGCATCAATGATGGTCACGTAATACTTTCTGGTCTTGAATTTCCACAGGGAGATGTCGATGGTGATACCATGCTCATGGTCGGCTTTCAGTTTATCCAAGACCCATGCATACTTGAAGGAGTCTTTGACCATCTCTGCAGGCTCCTTCTCAAATTTTTTGGTGGTTCTTTTGTTGATCCCACCACATTTGTAGATCAGATGGCTGGTAGTGGTTGACTTGCTGGAATCTACGTGTCCAATGACCAAGATGTTGATGTGAGTCTTTTCCTTTCCCATTTTGGCTTGATTTAGGGGTGGTTTTCATGCCACCTGTGTTCTGGCAGCAAACCCATTGCGAAAAAGCCAGAGATAATTTTTAATACAACACTATCTTAGAGGACACTGTCTGGGTTTCTGAATCTAACATATTAGTAACTAATTTGTAGATGTTTTACCAGAAGAAAACAAGCATTTGCGAAGCTCACTGTAGTAAGAAGAATCTGAAATGGTTTAATATGAGTAAGAATAGTGTCTTGCTCTGGAACAGTAAGACAGTAAGTATCAGGGCCTCAATATTTGAAAGACACTGGGCCTAAGTGGTAAGGAGTGGATTAGCAAGGAGCTGGAGCTGTCAAGTTCACACCTGAATAGAAATTGGAGTCAGGCTGTAGCTATAGTTCTAGGCAGTGAAAGAGCCCCTTGTAGAGCCCAGTCCTTAAGCCTGTGCATATGCTGGGCCATCAGTAAGGACACAGGTATATTTTCTGAAACAGGGAATCCTTCAGGGCCTGGGCTGAATTAGCCAGGGCCTACCTCTCCCTTCACTCTGCCCAATGGTAAATCCAATAAGTGAGCCTTAATTTGCTGTGCATAGTAGAGTTTGCTAAATGTGATGGCTGATAATTTGAGTGAGGTTAGTTCACACGGCTTTTGACTCAAGTGGTAACTCAAGTATCAGAAAAGGATTATGCATTTGCCACGTAAATTTACCAGTGATACATAATGTGTCTCACTGCCCATTCACATGCCTGCTCTTTTCTAGTGCTGACTCGAGATAAACACAAAATACAAGATTGGTACCATAAAATGCTCAAATTTAGCTCTCTTGGATTTTCTCTTTTATAATTTATTGTACCTTTCTCAGTCTTGCTGAGGCTTCATCCAGTAAGCTTGTAAACCTTCTTCCAGTATATTTCCTATGCCTAAGTTTTAATTTAAGACAAGGAATCCTTTTGGTCATGTGAATAATAACAGGAAGCATCTTTATTACCTTCTTTATTTACCAATCTTCCCATCAACTGGAGAGTCTGCAGTTTGCAAGACTACCCTGGCCACAGATGCATTTCCTTGCTAGTTATCTCAATTATTGATGATTCCTTAATATGGGGGTTCTCACTGTCCCTTAGGGAAAGTGAAGAAAGTGGCTGGCTTTGTGGGGTTGGTCATGGGGAGGTCAGCTGCATTGTGTCAATTAATTCAGCGTAAGGCACTGTGTCTTCCTTCCTCTGAGCATTTTGATCTCAGTGCCTTCTTCGCATCAAAACTCTGCATACCTGGTGAATAGTGAAGGTATCTTGAGGATGTTTCTGAAAGCCTCTTCTATAACTGAATTTTTCTTTGTGTGCTATTATGATTTATGCCTTTCTTAACATCCTTGTGCATGTATGTCTCCTGGTGCACATGTGGAATGCTCCTTTAAAGCATGTGCTTAAGACTAGCATTGCTGTGTACTGTATGTGTATTTACAGTTAACTAGATATATTTAATTGTATGAATTTACAGCCCACTATGCATGCATAACTATTTCCACTAATAGATTTCCTTGCCAATCCTTAGTATTCAGACTTATCTATCTATTGGGTGTTAAATGATACCTCCTGGTGATTTTAGAATGCATTTCCTGATTAGTAATAAGGTTGGGAATCTTTCCTATGTGTGTTGGTCTGCTGTGTTTTTCCTTCATAATCTAGTTCCAGCCCATCCAGTGCCATTATATTCCTTATTACTTTTATAAATATAAAAATAGATATGTGTGTAGCTAACAATAAGTTTATAATACAATTCAACTTTATTTTAAGCTACCAGAACTACAACTTATTCTTTTTGGAGTTTTCCATCTTAAATAGTAGATTTATTGATTTGTTTATTTTGACTGTGCACAGGTCTTACTTTTTTCAACACCCTCTGTTTTTCCTCTACATGTATTTTACAAGTTAAAGCCTTCAGAAATAATGGTACTGACAGTGCTCAGCCAGCCTCCAGAGTAGAAATTATTATGTCTACTAAGTTGAGGTAAAAAATTAAAATCCCTAGGATTTAAATAATTTTGTTGAATAGTATTCTAGCTACTTTTTGAACTTGTGGTTGACTTCCTATGTGGTCCTAAACTAACCACTGAACTATTTAAGAACCTGTTGAGGTAGAGATTAGGTATGTTCACATCTCAATAATAAAGTTTACTATAGCATTAATACCTTTTTCCAAGCATCCCCAGTTTGGGGGCCTTCTTAATTAGAAATGTACTAACATTTCCACTATCTGTTTAGAAGGAATCTCACCTAATTTAAATGCTAATATGAGAATATATATTGCCTATGTACATGAATCATATACTTTAGTAGTTTACACATTCATCCCAAATTGTTCTTTATTCTCAGCATCTTTTCTAACCTAAAGGTTGACTAATTTCTCAACACCAACTACCAGTTGCTTGTTATTTAAAACATAAATTGCTAACAAAATCTATATATTACACACCCACAAACACACACATATTTTGCAACAGTGAATAAGAAAGATATCATGTATTCTATGTAATAAACACCCACATTTTAAAAACTTTTTCTTTAACTGCATTCAATTTTTCTAATAGTTACTGCAAATTGCATTATTTTCCCATTGTATGAAATAATTCCAATTTAAGAAAACTTCACCTGAAGTAATGAAGATACAAGTAATATACACAATTATACCTTATTTAGTAAAATCTACTTATGACAAGATTATTTTTAAAAATTCGTAAATTAAAGCTGGTTCTTATACATTCATCTACCCTATGTCTTTTGATTGGTGCACTTAATCTATTTACCTCAAAGGTTAATATTGATAGGTACTTATTCATTATCTATTTTTCCCTTTCTATCTGTGTTCCTCTCTGTCTCTCTGTTTCTTCATCTTCTTAGAGCAGACCCTTTAGCATCTCTTACAATGCTGGTTTGGTGGAGATGTATTCTTTCAGCCTTTTTTCTTCTCATTTCACCTTCTGTTTTTAATGAGAGCCTTGCTGGGTAGAGTAGTATTGGTTGTAGACCTTTATTTTTCACTGCATTGAATATTTTTTGCCATTCCCTTCTGGCTTTTATACTTTCTGTTAAGAAGTCAAATGATAACTTTATTGGAGCCCCTGTATGTGTTATTAGCTCTTTCCCTCTTGCTCCTTTTAGGATTCTCTCTTTGTCATTGAATGTTGCCATTTTAATTATGATGTGTCTTGGAGTGGACCTCTTTGGGTTCATCTTCATTGGGACCCTCTGTGCTTCCTGCACTTGCATGACTTTTTTCTCTTCTCAAGTTAGGGAAGTTTTCTGTCATTACTTTTTCAAATCCCTTGCTTTTTCTATCCCTTGCTCCTCTTTTTCGCCTTTTGGTATCCCTGATACCGATATTATGACATTTCATTTTGTCCTGCAGCACTCTTAAAACCTCTTCATTCTTCAGGCTTTTTTTCATTTTGTTGCACTGTCTGGGAATTGTTTTCTACATTGACCTCCAGCACACTGGTCTGATCCTCTGCTTTCTCTAGCCTGCTTTTGATTCCTCCCATTGTGTTCTTCAATTCAGCAATTTTATTCTTCAGGCTGGGGGCAGAAAAGATGGTGACAGAGTAGAGAGCAGTGTTGATGGCATTCCTGAGTGCCAGGGCAGCTGGAGGATAGGATAGGGAGCAAGAGACATCTGCAAGTCCCTAAGAATTGGAGCGGTAAGCATCTGGACTCAGGACTGCACACCCCAGAGGCTGCAGAGACCTACAGGAGAGCAGGTGAGAGAGTTCTAAACCGGGCAGCAGGCCGAGGTTGGCTCTGGGCAGTGGTGGCTCTGCCCACAGGGGCGTCTCTAAAGTGAAGACAGCTTCAGGCTCCCTGGTGACTAGAAATCTGAGCAGTGAAGTGTGAACAGTGAGTGCAAACTCCAGAGGGAATGAGGAATTGCACTCCTGCAGGGGAGGGACTGTGTGAGAGCAAGCTCCACACTGGGCCAGAGGTGGGGGAGGAGAGACCTGCGGGGAGCAGGAGTGGGGAGCGGGAAAGTGCACCCACCGAAGTAGCGAAAGGGCTGAAAACAGTGCTGCTGGGCCACTGGGAAGAGATTGGCTCTGAGTGATTGTGAAGCGCTTGTGAAGCACTCATGAAGGGCTTGTGAAGCCCAAAGCCACCCACCCACACTGGCATGCAGGCTCCCACAAAAACATGAAGTTCTGCCACTGCACCACCAGGGAGAAGGCAGCTCGGAGCCCTGGTGAGGGGGGAGGCCCAGCCCTGCACATCCACACTGGCTGCAGGCTCCCACAAAATCTCGAAACTGCAAGCCAGAAACTTGCAGCTGGTGCAACTGGCTTGCCCACTGCCAGCAACAAAGGCCTCCTCGAGGAGCTGGAGAGGGAGAGGTAGCATTAGCCAGCAGTCTGCGCTACAGGCCCTCTGGGGAGCCAGGCACGCATCACAGAGGCAGCTAGAAAAACTCCTCAAAGAGCTGGACTGCTTGGAGGGTTAACCTTAGCCCCCAGGGGAGCCAGGTGCTATTAGTGGACAGTGGCTATTACCTCCAGAAGCTGTGAAGGTAGGGCCAGCCATTACAGGAGCCAGCAAGGTTGCAGGCCACCCTGCATTGGAGCCAGGTGCCCATCACAGGCAGGAACTTCCTCCAGGAGCTGGAGGGGGAGGAGCAGCCATAGACACCACAGAAGCACCCTGCAGGTCTTCACACAGAACCAGTGAGAGAAGGGAGGGCCCCAAAACACCAGCAGCACAGAAACCCATCTAGGCTACTGGAGGCCCAGCCTACCTGGGGGCTGACACTCAGAATCAGCCCTGACTGTGACAACCATAGGCCCTGCCACTCCAAGACCACACAGCTAGACTGTAGACTGCATAGACCTGACCAAGAAAAAGAGGCAGACTCAGGAAATGGATCACTGCTAATCTCAAGCACCTGAATTATATCGAGAGCTACGTGAACTATTAATCCCTAACATATCCTTTTCAAAATTAAATTCCAACCCTCACAATTAGTGCATTTAAGTAAATACTGTTTATACCATGGTGTATACCAACTCACATATTTTTACTCCTCCCCTATCTCAATCCACCTAAATACCCAAGACCTTTCTACACTTGATTAAAAGTCAACTCACTCTCCTGCTACAATTCATTCCCAGTCCTCAATCTAAGTACTCCTCCCCTCCCTAGATACTTAAACCCTTTATTTAATTTTTTCTTTCCTTCTTTTCTTTTTTCTTTTCTCTTTTTTTCTGCTAAAAGCACACAGGTCCCTGCTCCACCTGGAACAATAAGGGCTCATCAAGGGTGAAAAGGGAGGTAGATTCGGCAACCATATATATAGGCTCATACTGTTCACTCATACTTGAGAGAAATTGAGGAGATTATCTCCTCATTTCTATAGAATAGATAAGTTGGTTTTCTCTCTCATATCCCTGCAATCTTTGCTACCCCTTTGCACACTTCAAAATTATCTATACATTGGTCAACTTAATCATTTTTCCCCTCATACAACAGTCTTAATATGTCTACATTCCTATTAAGACTGGCTCAGTTGCAGCTGAGGACGTGATTAAAAGCGAGGGTTACCTTTGAGGGTATGGGTATATAGTTATGTTCATAGGTAGTTGAAAGGGGGATTAAAGGAGAAAGATGTCTCTGAAGGTCTGGTTATTTTTCCTGGACTGGTGGTTCTGTTTTAGGAGCAGCTCAAAAGCAAAGTATGAGAAAGGATAGAAGGAGTGTCTTTCAATCAGCCAACTGGAAGGAAAGGAGCAGCATACACAACAAATCCAGAATACAACCAGACAGCCCAAGTTGATGACATAAAGGCCACCCCAAGAGCAACAAGTGGAGAAAATCTAGGAGACTGCAACACTGAACTCCACAAATCTCCTAACATATAAGGGTGCTCCACAAAGGTAGGGAAGCAAAGCAAATTAATCCAAGAAAAAAACAAGCAACAACAGACACCAAAAATAGGAGAAAAAAGAATCAGTTCATCACCAAAATAAAGGAAGAATCCCCAGAAATATCACCAAATGAAACAGAGGCAAACTATCAGATATGGAATTAAAAATAATGATGATAGAGAAGCTCAATGAGCTCAGCCAGCTCAAAGAAAACTATAAACAACTCTAGGGGAACTATAAACAACTCCAGGGAAGTTACAAGGAACTTACTGAGAGCTACACCAGCATCAAAAAAAGGCCTTAGAAACTATCAGTAAGAGTCAGGAGGAAATGAAGAATACAATTTCTGAATTGAAGAATACAGTAGAAGGAATCAACAGGCTAGAGGAAGCAGAGGACCAGATCAGTGAGTTGGAGGACAACATAGACAAATATTCCATAACAGTACAAGAGAATGAAACAAGGCTGACCAAGAATGAAGAGGTTTTAAGAGAGCTGCAGGACAACATGAAACACAATAACATCTGTATCATAGGGATACCAGAAGGAGAACAGAAACAAAGAATGGAAAACCTGTTAAAAAAAAGTAATGATAGAAAATTTCCCTAACATGATGAGTGAAAACATTACTCAAGTAACCCAAACAGACCAACTCCAAGACACATTATAATTAAAATGGCAAATTTCAAAGACAAAGAGGGAATCCTAAAAGCATCAAGAGAGAAACAGCAAATAACATATAAGGGGACTCCAATAAGGCTATCAAATGATTATTTAACAGAAACAATTCAAGCCAGAAGGGAATGGCAAAAAATATTCCAAGTAATGGGAAACAAAGTCCTGCAACCAAGAATAATCTACCCAGGAAGGCTCTCATTCAAGATGGAAGGAGAAATAAGGAGTTCCCCAGACAAAAGAAGACAAAAACAATACATCTCTACCAAACCAGCATTGCAAGAATTGCTAAAGGGTCCACTTAAAAAAAAAAAAAAAAAATTAAGAAACAGAGAGAGAGCCAAAGAGGAATACAGGTACAAAGTGAGAAAATGGCAATAAATAAGTATCAATCAATAATAACCTTAGATGTAAATGGGTTAAATGCACCCATCAAAAGACATAGAGTAGCTCAATGGATAAGAAAACATGACCCACATATATGCTGTCTTCAAGACACACACTTCAGAACAAAAGATCAACACAGATTGAAACTGAAGGAATGGAAAAATATATATCAAACAAATGGACAGGAAAAAAAGGCTGGAATAGCAATACTTATTTCACACAAAATAGATTTGATAATAAAGGCCATAAAAAGAATAAAGAAGGACATTTCATAATTCTTAAGGGAACAATCCAGCAAGAAGAAACAACTCTGGTAAACATATATGCACCCAACATAGGAGCACCCAAATATATAAGGAAAATCTTGGAGGACTTCAAGAAGGATATAGACAGCAACACACTCATAGTAGTGGATTTTAATACCCCACTATCAACAATGGACAGATCTTCCAAACAAAAAAATCACTAAAGATGTGGCATTGAACAACACTGTAGAGGAAATGGACCTAATTGATGTATACAGAGTCTTGTACCCCAAAGAAGCAAAATACACATTCTTTTCAAATGCACATGGAATGTTCTCAAAGATAGACCACATGGTAGGTCACAACACAAGCTTCCATAAATACAGGAATATTGAAATCATACCAAGCATCATCTCAGATTACAATGGCTTGAAACTAGAACCCAATTTCAAGGGAAAAAAACAAAAATACTTTAACTCATGGAGACTGAATAACATGCTTTTAAGTGAGGAATGGGTTAACAATGAGATCAAAGATGAAATAAAAAATTTTCTAAAATCAAATCACAATGAACACACAACAGCCCAAATTCTACGGGACACAGCAAAGGCAGTGCTCAGAGGGAAATTTATAGCAATACAGGCCTACCTAAAAAGGTCACAAGAAGTTTATACAAACAACCTAACCATAAAGCTGCAAGAACTAGAGGAGCAACAACAAATAAAGCCCAGAGCAAGTAGAAGGAAGGAAATCATCAAGATCAGAATAGAACTAAATAACTTAGAGACTCAAACTACAATCTGAAGAATCAACAAGTCTAGGAGCTGGTTCTTTAATAAAAGAAATAAAATTGACAAGCCTTTAACCAGACTCATCAAGAAAAAGAGAGAGAGGACCCAAAGAAGCAGGTTCAGAAATGACAGAAGAGAAATCACAACTGATACTTCAGAAATACAAAAGATTGTATGAAATTACCACAAACAACTACATGACAAAAAATATGACCACCTGGATGAAATGGACACATTTCTGGAAATGTGTAATCTACTAAAACTGAATCCAGAAGAAGCAGAAGCCTAAATAGTCCAATAACAACTAGTGAAATTGAAGAAGTAAACCAAAATCTCCCAAAGCACAAGAGCCCTGGACCAGATGGCTACACAGGTGAGTTCTACCCAACATATAAAATAGAACTAACTCCTATCTTTCTCAACCTATACCAAAAAATATAGGAAGAGAGAAGACTCCCAAACTCTTTCTATGAGGCCAATATTATTCTAATCCCAAAACCACAACTAAGAAAGAAAACTATAGGCCAATATCTCTGATGATCATAGCTGCTAAGATTCTCAACATAATATTGTCCAACAGGTTCCAGTAGTACATTACAAAGATCATACACCATGATCAAGTGGGATTCATTCCAGAGATGCAAGGACGGTACAACATTTGTAAATCAATAAATGTAATACCACATCAGCAAGTTGAAAGACAAAAACCATGTGATCATATCAATAGATGCTGAAAAAGCATTTGATAAAGTACAACCATTGACAATGAAGATACTCAGCAAAATGGGAATAGAGAGAACATACCTCAACATCATAGAGGCCATGTATGAGAAACCTGAAGCCAACATCATACTCAATGGGCAAAAACGAAAAGCTTTCTTTGTAAAATCAGGAATGAGACAAGGCTGTCCACTTTCTCCATGTCTGTTCAATATTGTCTTGGAAGTTCTAGCCATAGCCATCAGAGAAGAAGAAAAAAAAAAAAACCAAAGGTATCTAAATTAGAAAGGAGGAAGTCAAACTATCATTATTTGCCAATGATATGATACTGTACATACAAAACCTGATAGATTCCACCAAAAACTTACTTGACCTAATAAGCAAATTTAGCAAAATAGCTGGATATAAAGTCAATATCCAGAAATCAAAAGCATTTTTGTATACCAATTATGAAACATCAGAGATAGAAGCTAGAAAACAAATCCCATTTACCATAGCATCAAGAAAAATAAAGTACCTAGGAATAAACTTAACCAAGGAAGTAAAAGATCTCTACTCAGAAAACTACAGAACATTGAAGAAAGAAATGAAGGAAGCTACAAATAAATGGAAGCATACACCATGTTCATGGATGGGAAGCATTAACATCATTAAAATGTCCATACTACCCAAAGCAATCTGTAGGTTCAATGCAATCCTAATTAAAATTCCAATGACAGACTTCACAGAAATAGAAAAAAATCTTCAAAAATTTATATGGAGCCAAAAATGCCAACAAATAGCCACAGCAATCTTGAGAAAGAAGAACAAGGTAGGAGAAATCATAATACTGGACATCAAACAATACTACAAGGCTACTGTCATTAAAACTACCTGGTATTGGCATAAGAACAGACATAGAGATCAATGGGACAGAATAGAGAGTCCAGGAATTAACCCAGGACTCTATGGTCAATTAATATTCAACAAAGGGGGAAGGAACATAAAATGGAGTAAAAACAGTCTCTTCAACAAATGGTGTTGGAAGAACTGGACAGCAACATGCAAAAAGATAAAACTAGACCACCAACTTACACCATACACCAGAATAAACTCAAGATGGATAAAGGACTTAAACATAAGCAGTGCCACCATAAAGGTCCTAGAGAAAAATATAGGCAGTGAAATTTTTGATATCCCTCACTGAAATATGTTTACTGATACTTCATCAAGGGCAAAGGAAATCAAAGAACAAATCAACAAATGGGACTATATTAAATTGAAAAGTTTCTGTTCAGCTAAAGAAAATACCAGTAAAATTCAAAGGGAACCAACTGTAAGGAAAACATAATTGCCAATGATGCCTCAGACAAGGGTTTGCTCTCCAAAATATATAAAGAACTAATGCAACTCAACACCAGGGAGACAGACATCTCAATTTAAAAATGGGCAAAAGACCTGAACAGACAACTCACTGAGGAAGATATAAGAAGGGCCCAGAGGCATATGAAAGAATGCTCAACATCACTAGTCATCAGAGAGATGCAAATTAAAACCACAGTAAGATACCACCTCACCCCTGTCAAAATGGCAATCATCAACAAATCAACAAACAACAAGTGTTTGTGAGGATGCGCGGCAAAGGGAACCCTGGTGCACTGTTGATGGGAATGCAGGCTGGTGCAGCCACTATGGAAAACAGTATGGAGTTTCCTTCAAAAACTAAAAATAGAACTGCCTTTTAATCCAGCAATTCCACTATTAGGACTATACCTGAGGAATCCTGAAACACCAACTCATAAGAATCTATGCATTCCTATGTTCATAGCAGCATTATTTACAATAGCCAAATGCTGGAAATAGCCTAAGTGCCAATTAGTGGATGTATTGGATCAAAACACCGTGGTACATTTACACAATGGAATACTACACAGCAGAAAGAAAGAAGAAACTCCTAACCTTTGCAACAACATGGATGGAACTAGAAAGTATTATGCTTAGTGAAATAAGCCAGTCAGTGAAAGACAAATACCATATGATCTCACCCATTACAGGACGATAATGAACAAAACAAAGAACAAGCAAAACAGAACCAGATACATGAATACAGTGAATAGGCCTTCAGTGAGCAGGGGGAGGAAGAGGCAAAAAAGGGGAGCAGTTTAGACAAGAACCTAGTATGGAAGAATCATGGACAAGGACAACAAGTGAAATGGACTTTGTGGGGGAGTAGGTGGGTGGGAAGGGGACAGAGGGGAGTAAAAAGGGGATGGATGTAATACAATAACAATAAAATTAAATTAAAAAAAACTTCACAAAACTAAAAATAAAACCACCTGGTAAAGCCATAGTATTTATTATAAATAATTTTGATCTCAATGCCAGGAATATTATTTAGTACATAATAAATGTTTAATGATTTTTTTGGAGGGGTTGCATTGTGAAAGATATTGTACATGTGAAAGAATATGTAATAATAGATATATGAAATATGTATATTTCATATATATTTAAGTAATTTAAGTAATGAAATAGAATATTAGAGATACCATTGAAGGCATCTGTGTACCCCTCCCCATGCTTCTCTCTTCCTCTCTCTGTGTACTTTCCTTGCTGGTTTCCTTGATTCTTGTCCTATTAAACTGGAAGACTTGTGGTACCCTCTATTATGTTTGTTTATGTTTGTTCAGAGTTTGAGTATTACCCTGTAAAATAAAATGTCAAATATTAAAAAAAAAAAAAAAAAAAAGAAATTTTATTCTTCGTTTCCTCTTGGCTCTCGTTGATGGTTTCTATGTCCTTAAAAATTTTTTTTTAAAAAAGATTTTATTCATTATCTTCAGAGAGAAGGACAGGGAGGGAGGAAGAAAGGGAGAGAAACATAAATGTATGGTTGCCTTTCACTTGCCTCCAGCTATGGACCTGGTTGGAAACCTGGCTTGCAACCTGGGTAGGTGCCCTGACTGGGAATCAAACCAGTAATCCTTGGGTTCGCAGGCCAATGCTTAATCCACTGAGCCACACCAGCCAAGTTATCATCATTATTTTGAGTTCCATGTCTGGTAGTATGCTTGCCTCTATTTCATTTTGTACTTTTTCTGGGGATTCCTCCTTTCCTTTCAATGAGGGTTTGTTTCTTTGTTGGCCCATTTTAGGTGACTCTTCTCTTTTGCTTCTGCTTCTTGAATTGGTCTGCTTTAACTTCCTGTGCTTGTGGTGTGAACTTCTGTGATGTAGAGGTGCACTATTTTTACTTTCTGGATCTACACTTGTTGACATCAGCTTGTGTCCCAGCCTGGGTGTATTCAGCTTGTTTGAGGTTGGGGGGTAAATAGTTGGAGTATAGAGAAGTTTTAGGGCAGAGAAAATA
>PVIW01013386.1:0-27541 GCA_004026585.1 Noctilio leporinus
TTAAAAAAAAAAAAATCCAACACCAAAAAAAAAAATAAAATAAAAAAAAAATAAAAAATAAAAAGTTACATAGGCGATAATTGTGGTTCTTAACCAGAATACACACACTTAAGATAATTGAAAGAATAAATGTTCTGAATTTTTTTACAAGTGTGTATTACTTTCATAATCAGAGAAACCAAAAATATTTAAAGTAGAAGAATAGAATATTAAATTCCTTGGTGCCTCAAACCTACTAAACAAGAAACAGAAGAAAAACCATTTGTTTAACTATTTTAAGGAATGCTTTCGCTAATTCAAAAATTACTCATTAAGATGTAAAAGTAAAACCAGTTAAAATTTGAGAAGTAGTTAACTTACGGTAGGTAAATCATTGTAACTATAATTAAAAATATCAATGATGGCAGTTATCTACCCAAGAGAAATGAAATGTTCACAAGCAACATTATTTATAATACCTAAAAACTGAGATCAACCAAACTGTCCATCAACTAGTGAATGAACAAAATATAGAATATCTATATAATGGAATATTATTCAGTAACAAAAAGAAATGAAATACTGGTACATGCTTCAACATGATGAACCTCAAAGAAAATCATGGCTAAACACCTAGCCAAATATTATTGTATGATTCCATTTATGTGAAATGTGCTTAAGAGACAAATTTATAGAAAATATACAAAAAGTGTATTAGTGGTTGCCCATGGCAGATGATGAGGTATGACTACAAATGGACATGTGATTTCTTTTTAGAGACAGAAATATCCCAAAATTAGATTGTTGTGTTTAAATAATAATTAAATTATTTAAAATTCACTGAATTATATGCTTAAAATAAATTAATTCTGTATTATAAAATTATACCTCAATAACCTGTTAAAAAATCTCCCTTGCGCGCGCGCGCACACACACACACACGTGTACGTGCACGGAGAGTTAGGAAAGTGTAAAAAACTTTTATATTTAAAAATATGGAAATTTAGGTGTTATTCATGAATAACACTTATTTTTATCTCATTTAATGAATTACATAAACCCCAAAGTACTATGTAAAAAATGAACATACTCAAATAAAATATTCTCTTAAGGTTAGTCACAAAATTTTAGGACCAACACCCAAAATTAAGCCATCATCCTACCTTGTCACTTAGAAGTGGCCGAATCATAGGACTCATCCCTTTTCGAATTCCAGTTGTTTTCCTAGCTGCAAGGCCAGTGATAACTCCATAAGGATGTCTCTTTCCAGGCATTATTCTTCCTCTGCTACTCAGACTATTCTTACCAAAACCTGCAGGGAAAAAAAATATATATATAATTATATCAATCTAAGAATGCAACTGAGGAGCACACATGTCACAAGATATTCTGTAGTATTATTTACATATATATATATATATATATATTTTTTTTTTTTTTTTGAATTACATAGAATATCTCATTTTTAAAGACACAGTAAGGTGCACTGGAAAGGGTTCTGTTGTGGTAATAAACCGCAAAGGACTAGAGAATTCTCAAGTTTCCCCTCTAGCTATCCCTCTGTCTTTGGCATTACTTTCTTAGTAAGACAGTCTCAACTTTCCCTGTGCAATGTTTTGGCCACTAATAACGTGTAATTATTGCATACTTGAAAAATGTCTAAAATGAGATGTAACAAAAAGAATGTACAATATTTCATAAATGATTTATTATTATATGTTGCAGTGGTATTCAGGTATATTAGGTTAAACCAAATATATTATTAATATATGGCTCATATTTTAATTTCTATTGATGGCACGGATCTAAAGTGCAATCACTATATCTTCTATTTACTTGCTACATTGCAATCTGGCTTCTTTATTTTTAGTCCTACTATAATTCAAACTGCTTTTGCTAAAGTCCCTTGTGAGTTCTAATGGATTTATTTTATTTTAGTTTATTTATTTATTTTTTAAAGATTTTATTTATTATTTTCAGAGAGAGGGAAAGGGAAAGAGGCAGAGAGGGAGAGAGACATCACTGTATGGTTGCCCTTCACCCGCCTCCAGCCACAGACCCGGCTGGAGACCTAGCCAGCAACCTGGCCATGAGCCCTGGCTGGGGAATTGAACCAGCGACCATTGGGTTCGCAAGCCGGCACCTTATCCACTGCGCCACCAGCCAAGGCGGATTTATTTTATTTTTTACGTTATATTTCACTAATCATTAATGAAATTATTTGCTATTATGCTATTACAGTTATCCCAATCTTTCCCTCTTTGCCCTGCTCCACCCAGCAACCCCAAACTCTCTCAGGCAATCCCCAAACCCAATGGTGTGTGTAATATTACTGACTTTGCTTTTCCAACAAACCCATTACATGCAGACCAAACAACTTATTTTTAGTAAAAAATAACAATTGTTTTCTAAAACAATAAAAAATAACAGGAAGAGTAACGTTTGCATTCTTCAGTATTTGTCTTAATAGAAGATAGCTAAATTCCCAAACTATTTCTACACTCATTTTAATTATCACACATCATAAAACCAAAAATCCACTGTACATTTATGAGACAGTAAGAGTAAAAATACAATTAATGTCTTAGTATTATTATAAAAGTAATTCTGACCTTATGGATCCCTTGAGTCATGGGGATTCTCCAGGGTCCTCTTTGAGAACTACGGCTATATAGTAGTCTACCAATGAATTATATTTAGGTCATTGGTGCCAGCCAGTACTAACTGAGTGACTAAATTATATTTTGGGCACAATTAGGAAGAACTTTACTCACTTACTTGTTTAGCCATCAAAAATAATTTATTGAGTATATACCAAGGGCTCTGTCCTATTTGTGCTCTTACCTAAAGCTATTATTCTCATTGACATTACAATGTGAAAATCTGAACTTTTGCTAACTAATCAGAACTTAAGACATCCTACATCTCTGCATATTCAGTGACAGCAGCAGATATTCTCTTTTAGGCCCTGTCACATACAAGGGAAGAACACAGATTCCAAGCTGCCCGTAGATACATTTATCTCTAGACTCATATCATAACCTATTGTTAAAAAGAAAACCTTTTCTGATCCTTTATGGATCAGGTTTGATTTCACTTTATCCATCTCATCACCAATGATCTTCTTAGCACAAAATCTCTACCTAAAGTCCTACGTCAGAATTTCTCTTATGTCATTTCTCAACTCTGTTTTCTACCTTATCTCAGTTAGTAGAAATTCCTTAAAATAAAAGTCTGCACCTTTACATATCCTGAACACCTAGTCAATTCAAAATGTCAGGTATTTAACAAATGGTTAGCACAAATGACTACATTTCTGGCTTTCCATGAGCTCCAATTATTTTAAAATAAATTCTATATAAAATAAGGTATACTATGTAATATTTATTTTAAATTCTTTAAATATAAGTTACTGGAATTAAATATTCATTTGCTATAGCTAAGTACCAGTGAAGAAATTTACTCACTTGGGTTCCGCTGTTCAAGAAATTATTAAAGAAAATTAAGATTTTTTCCATCCAGTCTAATCTTAGCTATAGATCCTATTTATTAAAAAATGAATTTTGAAGCCTTAGTGGATAAGACGCTGGCCCGCAAACCCAAAGGTCACTGGTTCGATTCCCAGCCAGGGCAACATAACCAGGTTGCAAGCCAGTTATCCAGCCAGGTCCATGGCTGGAGGCAGGTGAAAGGCAACCATACATTGATGTCTCCCTCCCTCTCTGCCTCTCTCCCTTCTCTTCTCTCTGAAAAATATTAAATAAAATCTTTAAAAAAAAAAAAAATGTATTTTGAGACTATGTTGGCATGTTAGCTATTGATCATAGAATTAATTATGTTTGACTCACTGGTGCTTATTTTTTTTGTTTTTCAACATACAGGATAAAAAGCAACTTAGAAGCTAGCTTATCAAAATTTTTTCATACGTGTAAAAAAATCTAGTTTTAAAACTTTGAACAAAGTTTTATTCTAAAACACTGATATAACTGCTAAAAATGTTAATGGGTCATATATAATAAAGTATTCAGCTACTGCCTTAATCCCTATTGGTACAAGATAGTTATAAATAAATAAGCTTCCTGATTACCAAAAATAACTGTATATGTAGAGTTCCAAGATCATTAGCTCACATCGATAGCATTTAATTGAATGTCACCTCTTGGAGGATTTAATGAATCCTAAAGGTCGCAGATAATAAGATATTACTAAAGGTCGCAGATAATAAGATAAAGAGTCTAGAAGTCATTCTTCTATGCAGAACAGTAGTCTCCAGACACTTAAAAGGTTTTCATATAAAAAAAGAGTTTGTTTCTCGTAACTGTAGAATTAACAGATAGGCATAATTTAATTCAAGTCAAGAGAATTTTCAAGTAAACAGAGCTATCTCCAATAATGAAAGAAGTCTTACAATTTGGTATATTCTTTCACTGAATGTTTAAGCTGGGGTCATACAGTTAATCCACAAGATATACTTCTAAAGGAACATCTAAGTAAGAAGACCTCATGATATGTAAAATCCTTTACATATTATGTTCATAATTTATATGAGGCCTGTCCCAAAAGCATACAACCATGTAATATGGAAAACAGAGATATTTATTGAAGAAGATACAAAATACAAGAAACATTATACGTAAGACGACACCTCAGGCCCCTTCAAAGTAGGCACCCTGGGATCTCACACAGTTCTCTCAATTGCCATCTGCCACCCCAACGTATTTTCCTGAATGTCATAAATGGTCTGAAATCTCTTCACTTTCAAAGGTGATTTTAGTTTTGGGAAAAGCCAGAAGTCACAGGGTGCCAAATCTGGGCTGCAAGGGATTGAGTCACCTGGGTGATTTGATGTTTCAACAAAAATCTTTGCATGAGATGTGATGTGAATGGACATGTTGTCATGATGAAGCTACCAATAGCCAGATGCCCATAGCTGTGGACTTCTGAAGCATCTGAATAATTTGATACACATTTGTTGCTCTACTTAGTCATTTTGAATGTGCTGAGCACATGGTACACATGCTCACTCAACATGGTCTGCTTCCAACAACTAGCACAGTGAAGTTGTCATTGTTCACACATGCACATTCCACTCCACTCTCCTTGGCTGCCAAGTTACATCGATGTCGTATAAACCATTCTCTTTATGTTAACATGGCTGGACATTTTCTTATCAGACTTCTAAATTAAACATACATTAGGCTACTTCTATACTGAGGAAAATATTTTAGGCAACTTAAATTTTTACCAGATTTTAAGATTAAACAAAACCTGGAGAGTAAACATAAATCCCAAACAAAGAATACTGATATATTTCCTCCGTGTTTTAAGTATGTACTGAAAATAGTATACTATGAACCCAAAATTAACAGCTCTTTCATCTTGCAAAACTTACCAGAATTTTGTTGGATTCCCCATCGTACTCTCATCCTGAATTGCCGGGCACCACTTTGTTGAAGTCTTCTATTCAGTCCCGAAAAATTCTGCTTCTTTCCTTCCTTTCGATTCAATTTGATGATATCATCTGTGACAGAGGAAATGCAATGATTATTTTGTTTTAGTTTAATGACTCATGATACTTAAGTCTCATTTCTAACTGATAGACTTCCATGTCCCTAATTTCTTTTCTACTTTGAAAGCACTACCTCATAGCAAGCAGGGCAATAATGATGACAAGGGAGAAGTTCAAATCAACCAATGCACTGGGACCACTAAAGAAAGATTTGTAGGAAATGTTCAATAATATTTTTAAAACTATGCAGATGGTTAACAGACTTACTGTGATGATCACAAGGTAAGGTAGTGTATTAATGCTGAATCACTATGTTGAACACCCAAAACTAATACCATGTTATATGTTAACTATACTTTAATAATTTTTAAAAGGTTAGTAGAAGCCAAAAATATTCATAAAGAAATATCCAAATAATTTCTCCAAAGTACCAAGCCCAGTATTAATTCTGATGATTGAAAATAAGGCAAATAAACCAAAAAATTAAACAACTTAAGAAAATTTCACAAAACTGATTAACATGTGATTTTTCCCCTAACTGCTCTAAATACAAATAATCTAACAATGATATTACCAACAAGTCTTTTACAACTCCCTACCTCATCTGCAATCTTAATCCCATTCACATAAGTGAGCAGTCATATAAAATAATTCATTTCTCCCCAAAGTATTTCATTATTTTCTGGAGATCAACCCTTCAACTACAAAAGTGTTCATCAAAGTTAGACACTCAAAAACAGTTTTAAAAATATTAAAATGTTTTATGAATATCAGATAAATGAGCATGGTAAATTCTCAGTTGAGCAGAAAGAAAACAGTGAGTAAGACACTTCTTCTGAAATGCTACTTTCTTTTAACAAGATAAGGGACTATGCTTCACCAGAAGTCTGAAATCTCAGAGCCATGAGAGTACACACAATAAAATAAATGAATTGGGTCTGGGGACCATTAAAAAAGTGGAGGGTAGGGAACACAAGGGTCTATGTAATTTGACTAACCAGTTTAATTTTAAAATAGAGCATTATAAACAAAAAATTAAAAGCAGTAAAAATAAAACACATCAACTATAAAATTATGTTCAAACATTTATTATCTAAATCCTCAAGTTAAATGAGCTACTGTAACAGAGAAGTCTTCCAATTGGAAAAAAATGGCTTTCTACTCCTCATGGATCAGATAGGGTAGGTTTTAGAAGGAAAAAATCCATTATGATGAGCTACTTTTACTAAAAAAAGTTTTTTTCCATAACACCAGGATTATATACATGGTACTAATAATAGTAACAACTGAGTACTAACAGGCATTGTTCTGACATGTATTCATCTAATTCTCACAACTATATGAAATAATTATAATACTTATTTTCAAATTAAGAAACTAAGCCATGGGAAAAAAAAAAAGAAACTCAGGCACAGTGAGGCCAGCTATTGGTAACCTTGGTGCATGCTGTACGTATATGAATATTCATTTAATCCTGTTAAGAGACATGATTGAAAACAAAATTAGATTCTAAAACTCCTGCAGACCTGATAAAATTTAATATTCACAATCATAACAACTCTCTAAAATAGCTATCTCTCCATCCCCTATCTGTAAAATTCTTGCTAAACAAAACAAGAAGGCACCTGACAAAATGCTCTTGGAGAATACCTAACAGGATGTTCTTGTAAGACAGAAGATCAAGTTCTGTTTTAGCTACCATACACAGCACTTCACTTCCACCTTCAAAGATAATATCCCTCAGTTTTCTCCACCTGAACATCCTAATCAAATCATACATATAAAAACCTTAGAAACTGTAGATAATGTATTGGCCATGAAAATACCTGCTTAACAATTCCTCAAATATCTACAGGTTAGGGCTCTAGAACCAAAACAAAATCCCTGCTCTACCACTCACTTACTTGTATAACTTTGGACAAATTACCTAATTTCTCTACAGCTCAGGTTTGGTAAGATGAGAAAAAGTACGACTTACATACTGTGTGTATAAGTATAGAGCTGTATAGGTAATGTTCTGAGCAGTTTATATATGCCTCTTGAGCCATTTAATATTTATATCAACCCTCTAAAGCAGATAATTCTATTATGATCACCTTTTTACAGATGACGCACAGAGGAGTCATCTGTCCACAATTACATGGCTATTAAGTAGCAAAAGCAAGATTTCAACTGAGTGCAGGTCTGGGTCTCAGCTTGTTACCATGAGGAGTACATACCTCATGGGGTTATTATGAGGATAAACTGATCTTACATATAGTAAATGCATAGTCCAGTGTCTGGAGTTAAGCATGCAATAAATATTTGTTATTATATTTTTTTCTAGGCCTTAGCTCCAAAGATTCCTCAAGACTTGATGCCAGTTATTATTTCCTATAACTAGCTTAGTTCACATATCACGCTCTGACTTGTGGCAATCATAGACACCAAGAATTCTTGATTTTGACTGAAAGCTTTTCAGATAAACCACAACAAAAGAAAAATACTGTGCTGGGAAAAGTTAAAACTCCTATATCCATTAGTCAGGTACTTTTCCAATATGCCCCAAACTGTAGCCCACGAAAAGAGCAGGCAGGGCAACCACACCTAACACTGTAACCTGAATCCCAACAACAAAAAAGGAATTTCTTTGAACTGAGATAAGCCAGAGTCTTGTGATCAGTAGTACCAGATCTAAAAAAAAAATTTTTTAATCACAGGTCCTCCTGCTTTTTAGGTAAAACATCACCAAATCACCCCATTCTTCTACGTGCCATGTTCCCCGGCTTCGCATCTATCCTTGCACTTGTCCATGCCTCCTTCGGTTTTTGCTTTTTTTTTTTTTTCTTCCCCTTTTCTAATTGGATGGACCTTGATCAGGAAGTGATCTGTTTTGTGTTTTTTGTTTTTTTTTTCAGGCACTGACTCAGAAAGCACCATCTGATGAAGTCCAGTCTAATGACATTTTCTTAAGGACAAACGCTCGGAGATCGGATCTCCGAGGTCCGAATCCGGTCCGAATCGGCAACTCGCCGGAGGCGTCTTCACACTTCTCAGTCGGCCGGCTCTGGAAAAAGAGCCCTTTTGCCGAAGCACTGATTTTCACCGAGTTGGAGCCAGCTGGTCTCTCCGAGCTTTCCTCACAAAGTTGGGCTCAGTGGGACCCTCCCGCTCGCTCGCTCGCTCCCGGAATAACGCCCACAGGGCATACGCTGGAGGGGAAGCCTGCGGAGTCTCCTCACAAAGAGCCGGGGGTCACCCGCAAGTGGGCACCCCTCAGCCCTCCAAACCTCAAGGCTCAGGGCGCCACCCGTCCCAACCGCCACCAGGCAGCCACCATCCCACCGAGGGGCGCTCAGGGGCTCGACCCCAGCACTCGGTGCCAGCTAGCGCTCCCCAAGTCCCCAGAGGCCCTCACTTGGTTCCACCGACCCGCAAAACAAAAACAAAACCAAAAAACACCCCAACTGACAACTGCGGCCAACCGCCCCTTCCCCCACAAACGCGGGTACTTGGGCCCACCTACACCCTCCCCCCACTCCAACTCGGTCCAACTCAGCTCCTCACCTAGAGACATATCAATTTTGTCGAGGTTTTCATTACTGCGGGATTTCGGCGGCGGGGACGGGGACGCCGCGGCTCCCACCAACCGGGAACAAAATCGGTTCATGGCTGGAGACGTCCCGCTGATTCAGTCAGCAGAGAAGGCCGGAGCCTGAGGCCTGCCACCTCCCACTCACGCTCACCGACTAGCCGCACCGAGGGAGCGCGCAAGCGTGCTGGCTGGGCCCCCGCCCTCCCACCCGCACCTGCGGGCGGGGGAGGGGATACGAGACCAGCGGCTGTGAAGAGGAGAGTGGCCCCACAAGACTACTGGCTCCTAGCGGCCTCTGCCGTACAGGAGGAAACATTGCATCCGCTGCTCTGGACTCAGGCAAGGGCCGTTGTTTCAGCAGTTTGCCTTTTCGCCCAAATTTGGGGGTGCTGGGCCATGAGAACCTCAGAATCACATGCCTTAAATGAGATCATATTTCTCGGTGTCCTTCGAGTCCCTCCTGTTACAGAAAGGTCCCTGAGCTTTGGCACACAGAAATCTTTCATACCCCACTGCAATGCAGCCTCGGAGGTAGGACAGACCCCTGTGGACGGAGACTGCAGAACTGCGTCCCAGCTGCCTATCCGTGACCAGCTCCTCCACCTGCAGCATGCAGAATTGCCACGTCTTGATGCTAAGCAACGGCTGAAATGACAATTCGTGCATCACTAACAATGAGTTAATGCTAATATTTCCCGTATCGGTACCATTTCTTAACCTGCAATCTCAAAATATTAATAAGACTTCATCTTCCCTTGAGAGATAGGTAAGTACCTCTGCTTATTTGGCTACATTTTTCTCTAATTCATTTGTGTTGGCAATAAACAGAAACGCTCACTTTCTAATCATATACAGGAAAGTATTACTGTTTGATGAATGTTTACATAACACCTTTTTTCCTATTTACAAAAGGTAATGTCCCCTCTCTTCTTTCCTTTTCCTTCTCTAAAGTAATTAACTTATGTAGAAACATTTAGGTTAAATCATCCTCACAACAGCTTAAAACTACCTAAGGCACATGTGTTTAAAGGAAGAAAAAAAAAAAAAAAAAAAAACAGGGGCAGATATTCTGTCCATTTAGAACTCTATGCCACCTTCCTTCTTTCCACTTCCTGAAGTTTATTTTTACATAGAAACAAATCATTGACTTAAAGTATCTCAAAGCCACATAGCCTATACTTATTTTCTCCCTCTGAAACAAAAATATAACTCTATGAAAAGAGAGAATCAGGCAAGGACAAACCTATGACAAGGTACAAGAACTTCTATGGAGGAGGCAAAGTTTGGACTCAAAAAGACCTAAGAACAACATTCTGCATGTCAAGAATAGCTGATATGCTCTTAGTACAATGTGCTTGATTTTCTTTCTGTTCCATTCTGCAGCTGCCACCCCTTTCCCAATTGTTAAGAACTAGGGAAACTGGATTATAGAGATAAAATAGGAGGGAGACGTAGGTTTTATTGAGTTTTTATTTATTGCTTCAGTCATGAGGTCACTGTGTGAACTGGGGAGAGTGTCAGCCACAAACTCATCTTCAAAACAAGGAAGGAGTTACATTAAATATGTTACTAAGATTCATTACAGTTCCAAGATCTAAGCATAAGACATTTTTCTCCACATTATCATTCTCTTACTAGAAATAACTTCTACAATCTCTGCTTGCTTATGGTAACAAGAATGAATATTAGGTAATTAAGTTCTTAATTTTATGGAAGAAAATTGGTGTGTTTAGAGGTTGGATGCATTTTTGTACTTCAGGTATTTATAGGACAGATAATAAAACCTCCAAATGTGCCCTGGTTGGTGTGGCCCAGTGGATTGAATGCTGACCTATGAACAGAAAAGGTCACTCACTGATTCGATTTCCAGTCAGGGTAGATGCCTGGCTTACAGGCCAGGTCCCCAGTTAGGGGTGATGTGAGAGGCAACTGACTGATGTATCTCTTATACATTGATGTTTCTCCTCCTCTCATTCTTTCTCCTTTCCCCTCTCTCTAAAAATA
Organism: Noctilio leporinus; assembly: GCA_004026585.1. NCBI lineage: Eukaryota > Metazoa > Chordata > Mammalia > Chiroptera > Noctilionidae > Noctilio > Noctilio leporinus. The sequence continues at coordinate 11,067 of PVIW01013386.1, forward strand.
AATAAATACATTTTTAAAAGAAAAGAAAACAAGAGACATTATTGGTAAAGATAAGTCAGTTACACACAAAACAATGCAAAATAAAACAGTAACCCGAGACCCACACAGCAATAGTGAAGAGGGAGATAAGCCAAGAAATCAGAACTGGGGCTTTTCCAAGAAGTCAATCGATCAGCTTCAAGGGCAACTTTTCAATTTTCTGGGTCATGAGAGGGAGGCAACAATTCATTTAATTATATATTCCTTGAGCACCAGGCATTGTAATAAGCCCTAGGGATAAAATGGTGGGTAAGGTGAATGCAAAATCTATCTTCACCCAGCTTGCAGGGCAAAAATACTTTCTGAGCACCTGCTATGAATGAGGCACTGTGCTGGACATCAAACATACAACATTTTTCTGGAGTACAGTACTTGGGCAACTTCACATAAATCAAAAGAAACAGAAGTCAGACAGCTGCCCTTTTTAGAGGTTTGAGTTCATCCACTGTAGATAAGACAGTATCTATGATTGTTGGATAAAATACAAGACTAGTTTAATTTAAACCAGATAAACAATTAACTATTATTTACTAGTATAAGTTTGTTCTGGGTTCCAGAGAAAAAGCATTTTAATAACTATGTTGCATGCAATATTTAGGATAACTATAAGTTATCACTTGCTGTTTATCTGAAATTCAAACGTAATGGAGTCTTATATTTTTGTTGGCTTAATCCTTCAACCTTAACAACATTATACTTTTCAATCAATATATTCTAGATCTCTTTTCACAAGAAATCTACATTCTCTTCAAAGGTAAGCATAGTCTTACATATATAACCCTTAACTATTTTAACTAGTTTGAAATGTCTTTTAAGCCCTCATTTTTCAGCTTTAATGAGGTATTGTCCATTAACTAATGGACAAAAAAAAGACATATTTAAAGTGTACAATTTATATAGATATACAGTGTACATGTCTCTGAAAACACCACCATAATCAAGATAAGTATATCCAACATCCCAAAAGTTTTCCAGTGCTCTTTTATAATCCTTCCCCCACCCAACCACTTACATAAGTAACCACTGGTATGCTTTTCTGTCACTGTAGATTAATTTGAATTTTCTAGGATTTTATAGAAATAGAACCATACAGTATATACTTTTAAAAAATAACTGGATTATTTTACTCAGCATAATTATTTCAGTCTGTATGCTTTATATTCTTTTTCTTGCTTTATTGCACTGACTGGGCATTCTAACACCATGTTTAACAAGAGTGATAAAAATGAATATCATTTAATTGGGAGTCATATATTTTTATTTACTAAATTTTTGTCTCATTCCCAACCCCAGGGAGAAAACGTTCAGGTTTTCACCATTAAGTATGACCTAAGATTTTTTTTGTAGATGCCCTTTATAAGATTGAAGAAATTCCCTTCTACTCATACTTTGCAGAAATTTTAATCACGAGTGAATGTTGAATTTTATCTAATGTTCTTTATGCATCTATTGAGATGCCCATATTTAAATTTATAAATATGGTGAATTACACTGACTAATTTCCAAATATTGAACCACCGTGCATTTCTACAGTAAAACTACTTGGTCATGGCATATTATCCTTTTTATATATTGTTGTATTTGGTTGGCTAATGTTTTGTCAAGAATATTGTTTCTCTTTTCATGAGTGATATTGGTGTATAATTTTCTCTTGTAATATCTTTGATTTTGTTATCAATTTCTTTGCATTTCAGAAGAGGATTTTAGAATTCATATGTTGGTGTAATTTGTATTATATTGGTATAATAAGGGAGTTAGGTATAATTGCATTATATGTAAGTATAGTATGTAATAGTTAGGTATAATTGTTATTATTATACTTAACTTTCTTAAGCTACTTGTATGTACAGTACCATTTTTCTTCTCTTCCATGCTCAATTCTTCTCATTCTACTCCCTATCATTGTTTTCTGATGCACTAGCTTTTTCTTTGTCAGTTTTATAACTTCCAATTTCTTTGTGTTGCCCTTTCCTTTGTTCTAAGCTCTTCTAGCTATTCTAGTCTTCTGCCTTTTAATCTCAGGATTTACTCATTCATTTATTCAAATGGAGTTTGATTTCCTAGTATGTGCAAGACAGTGTTGTGATATAGCAGAGAACATGACAGGTAAGGTTACAGGCATACCTGGAGTCCTTAATGGTCTCCATGTCCCTAACCATCATCAGTTTTTCTCTCTGGGTAGGCATGGGAACTTAAAGGGAAATTTTTCCTGCACTCAGAGGTTGGACCTCTAGCTCATTCCTTATTAGACTTTGTCTTCTTTGGCCAGGATAGGAATCCTGTCTGTGAAGGGTTCTAGGCCAATTCACTGAAGGACTAATTGTAGAATTTTCTAAAGCTATACAAATTTACAGAAATCACAATTTCTGCTTATTTACATATTGTTTTATTTTTAAAATATATTCTCAATTTGTGCTAAATAGATTGGTAATCTAGGAAAGTCTGGGGAGCCAGATTGTATAGTCATGGGGCCTTTAGGCATTTATCCTTCTCCTATGCTTCTCTCTTTGCCCCTTGGCTTCCCTGCTCTGGGATGAAGAGCACAGGCTAGACTAATTCTTATCTACCTCTTTCCCTCAATAAAGGATCCTTTATAGAGTTGCATGGAGCTAGGACAGAGACATAGTGAACATTCTTTAAATGGGTTAAGGATTTGATCAATCTAGAAATAATATTTAAAAATTTTTCATTGTAATCTTCTAAATTCTGGAGTTATATGTATTGCCTATGGCTGGCAATGAATTTTACTTTATAATTGAATAAATGAACCCAATACTAAATGCTTCTGCATCAAGGGGGTAGACATGTTGCCATAAAGACAAAATAGAAACAAGTCAATTAAAACTTGACTGGACTTCCAGGCCAAAATGGAGTGTAGGTAGACACAATGCATCTCCCTTCATAACTAAGAAGGAACACATCTACTCAAAACTGTAAAAAAATAAAATAAAATAAAGAGATCCAGAAAATCTAACTGAAAGGAGGTCTAACAAAGAAATAAAGAAGAAATACTCATCCAGACAGGTAGGAAGGGGTCGAGCCAAGGTAGAGAGGGTGGGATGTGATGGCCCCAGCCACAGCTACAGCAGCAGGGCACTGGTGGTGGCCCTGGAAAAGGTGGCAGCACCAGCAGAGGCGGCTGCAACAGACTGCGAAACCAATGTAGGTTAGGGTGGTAGAAAAAACTGCCCATCTCTCATTAGAGTCTGTTTTTGTTCAGTGGCAAAGGGTTGAGTTCTGAGCAGGCGGCATTTTTCCCTCTTGGGCCTCTTCCCGACATACAGCATCACAATGTGATGAAACAGGTTGCCCCACACTGATGAATACCTAATGCTCCACCCCTTACAATGTAACAGGTGCCACAGCTCTACCTAAGACACAGAGGCAAACATAGAGCCTGTCAAGTGGAGGAGACAGAGGAATAAGGCCCAAAAGAGGGAATAAATCAAGGTTCCAATGGGAGAAATAAGTGACAAGGAGATAGTTAATGTAATAGACACAGATTTCAAAACACTGATGATAAAGATGCTCACACACTTGACAGACATGTTTGAGGACAGCAAACACAGAACAGAAAAAGTGAAGGCTATGCTAAGTGAAACAAAGGAAAATCTATACAAAACTCATGGTGAAGGGAAGGATACCAGAGTTCAAATGAATGATTTGGAACATAAGGAAGAAATAAATAGTCATCCGGTACAGAATGAGGAAACAACTGAAAAAAATGAGGAAAGGCTTATGAACCTCAGGGACAACTTTAAATATGTCATCTGAATCATAGTGGTACCAGAAGGAGAAAAAGAAGAGCGAAAAATTGAAAACTTGTGTGAAAAAATAATGAAGAAAAACTTCCAAAATTTGGTGAAGGAAATGGACATACAAGTCCAGGAAGAACAGAGAGTCCCAAACAAGCTAGACTGAAAGAGGACCACACCAAGACACATCATAATTAAAATGACAAAGATTAAAGATAGAGAATTTTAAAAGCAGCAAGAGAAAAGAAGAGGGTTACCTACAAAGAGGGTGCCTATAAAACTATAAGTTAATTTCTCAAAAGAAACTGTAGGCAAGGAGGGACCAGCAAGAAATAATCAAAGCAATGAAAAGCAAGGACCTACAATAAAGATTACTCTCTTCAGCAAAGCTATCCTTTAGAATGGAAGGGCAGATACAGTGCTTCCCAGACAAGGTAAAGCTAAAGGAGTTCATTATCAACAACCTGTTATTATATGAAATGTTACAGGAACTTACTTAAGAAAAAGAGGATCAAAACTATGAACATTAAAATGACAACAACTATCAACAACAGAATCTAAAAAATAAGAACAAAAACAAACTAAGCAAACAGCTAGAAGAGGAACAGAATCATAAGTATGGGAATCATTCAGAGGGTTATCAGTTGGGAGGGTGAAAGAGGGAAAAGGGGAACTGGTACAGGGATTAAGAAGCATAAATTGTAAGCTCAAAATAGGGGAATGTTAAGAATAGTACAGGAAAGGCCTTGGCTGTTGTGGCTCAGGAGGATTGGTGCTGGCCTGTGAACCCAAAGGTCGCTGGTTCCATTCCTCAGTCAGGGCACATAACAAGGTTGCAAACCAGGTCTCCAGCCAGGTTCTTAGCTGGAGGCAGGTGAAAGGCAACCATACATTGATGTTCCTCTCCCTTTCTTCCTCCCTCCCTTCCCTTCTCTCTTAAAATAATGAATACAACCTTTTAAAAAAGAAACAGAAAGAATAGTACAGGAAAGGGTGAAGCCAAAGAACTTACGTACGTAAGTACATTCATGACCCATGGACATGACCTAAGGGAGGTGGGATTGTTGGAGGGTAGGAGGGTAACTGGGTGGAGGAGAGCAAAGGGAAAAGAAATTGGGACAACTGTAATAGCATAATCAATAAAATATACAAAAAGAAAAAAGTGGTTGCCTGCCTGAAAATGTATAGAATATCAGGGGCTCTGTACATAGCATCTGGTTATAGCAGCAAACTGATTTCCTAGAATTTACAACCTCGCAGTGATAATAAACTTCATGAAGGGGGAAAAAAGTTTGGCAAAATTCTTAAAAAGCTTTTCAAAATCAACTCATCCTTTATGAACTGTTGTACTCTTTATTAAAAGAAAGAAAAAAGCAAACAAGATATTCAGTAAATCAGTAAAGTCAGTGAATTGCTCATTTTGTGAAATTGGCCAAAGATTTCTAAAGATCCTAAACTGTGGAAAAAACAGACATTAACTATATCCAAAATTAATCATCATAAACTAAGAAGTTTCCATGTGAAGCACTAAAATTTTGATTTTATTGATTAGGATACAATCACAAGAAAACAAATCATATTAATATACTTGCCTATTTTTAAAGAGATTTTAAAAATCCTTTGCTATTTTCAAACCTAGAAAGACGTGGTAATAATAGTGCAATACTCATATACCCTTCACTAAGATTCACCAATAATTAGTTTTGCTACATTTGTTTTCTCTATGTGTATATAGATAGCTATAATTAATCCTATTTGTTGTTGGATGATCTGAAAATAAGGTGCAGACATAATGATTCTATAGAATATTTATGTTAGGATATTCTTTTACATAACCATGCTAAAATGATCAAATTTAGGAAATTTAACATGTAATTCTATTCTTTAATATATATAGTCCATATTAATATTTTGTTTTAACAATATTTTTTCCAATCTAGAATCCAATCCAAGTTCACATGTTGCGTTTCTTTGTCCTGCTTTTTTTGCTTCTGTTAATATGAAAAAGATTGTCTGCCTTTCTTTAATAGTTTATTATATTTACATTTTTGAAGATTGAAGACAGTTGTTGCATGGATTGTCCTTCAATTTGGTTTTGACTTATTGCTACTCCATGATTAGATTCAGGTTATTCACTTTGTCAAGAATAAGTGATGTGTCCTTGTGAGTACTCCACATCAGGAAGCACATGGTAATTTTTTGTCTTCTTGATGATCTTAACTTTAATGACTTTGTTAAGGTGATGTTCACCAGATTTCTCTATTGTAAAAGTACCCATTTTTTCCCATTTAAATAATCTGTGGAAACATAGTTTGAGACTATGTAAATATCTTGTTTCAGATTTCACTAATGGCTTTAGCATCTATTGATGATTCTTGCCTGAATGATTATTACTATGGTGGCTATAAAATACTGGTTTTCTTTTTTTTAAGTATATTTTATTGATTATACTATTACAGTTGTCCCAAATTCTTTTTCCTTTGTTCTCCTTCAGCCAGGACCCTATTTCACTCCTGCAATTTCACCCACCTTAGTTCATGTCCATGGGTTGTGCATATGTTTCCTGATTTCCCCCGTTCCTATATTATTTTTAACATCCCACTTTCTATCTTGTACCCACCAATTATATTTTCTAATCTCTGCACCATTTCCCCATTTCTCCCCCTACCCTGTCCACCCTGGTTGATAACCCTCCCAATGACCCACATACCTATGATTCTGATTCTAGTTTGGTTATTTACTTACTTCTTTTTTAAAATTTTAGGTTCTATGGTTGATAGTTGTGAATTTGTTGTCATTTTAATGTTCATAGTTTTGATCTTCTTTCTCTTAAGTAAGTCCCTTTAGCCTTTCATATAATAATAGCGTGGTGATTATGAGCTTCTTTAGCTTTACCTTGTCTGGGAAGCACTTTATTTGCCCTTCCATTCTAAATGATAGCTTTGCTGGAGAGGGTAATCTTGGTTGTAGGGCTTTGTTTTTCATCCCTTTGAATATTTCTTGCCAGTCCCTTCTTGCCTACAGTTTCTTTTGAGAAATTAGTTGGTAGTCATAGGTACCTAGTAGGTAACTCTCTTCTTTTGCTGCTTTTAAGATTCTCTCTTTAATTTTTGGCATTTTAATTATGATGTGTCTTCGTGTGATCCTCTTTGAGTCTAGTGTGTTTGGAACTCTATGTGCTTCCTGGACTTGTATGTCTATTTCCTTCATCAATTCTTGGAAGTTTTTCTTCATTATTTTTTCAACTCAGTTTTCCATTTCCTGCTCTTCCTTTTCTCCTTCTGGTATCTCTAATATTTGGATGTTGGGGAACTTAAAATTGTGCCAGGTGTTCCTAATCCTCTCCCTTTTTTTTTTTTTTTTTTTTTTTCAATTCTTGTATCCACTTTCTGTGTTGGTTGATTGTTTTATTTCTTCCTTATGTTCCAAATTATTTATTTGAACCCCATTTTCCTTCCTTTCACCATTGGTTTTGTTGTATTTTCCTTTGTTTTACTTGGCCTAGCCTTCACTTCTTTGGTGTGTATAAGCACATCTGTCAAGCCTGTAAGCATCTTTTATCACCAGTGTTTTAAACTGTGCATCTGTCAGGCTTGCAATCTGTTCATCTGTCAGACTGGCTATTTCTTTGTTGCTTAGTTTAGCCACTGGGACCTTGAGTTGTCCTTTTTTGAGCCATATTTCTCTGTTTTTTCAACTTGACAGGCTCCTATCTTAGCTTCCTTGTTTTAGGTTGCGCTGTCACACCTGTTACGTTGTAAGGGGCAGAGCCTTGGGTATTTGTCAGTGGGGCAACCTGTCTTACCACATTGTGGTGCTATGTGTGGGAGAGCGGTTTGAAAGGGAACTATGCCGCTTGCTCAGCACTGCCATTTTCCAGTCACTTCTGCTTCCAGAATGGGACTAGCTCCTCTCCAATCCTTGCATTTCTCTGGTTCCCAAAGTGGGTGTATCTGTATACATTTCAGGATCCTGGGCCCTGTTAACAAACAGACTCTGCTGTGAGACCCGTTATTTTCTTCCTCCGCAGCCCCACTCCCCACTGGTTTTCACAGTCAGAAGCAATGTGGCTTTATTTTATCCCCCATGGTGCTGGAATCCTGAACCACACAATCTGCTCAGGTGCTGGAAGCACTCAACAGGTGTCCCTACTGTGACTGCTCTTTCCACTGGCCAACCCCTGCCTCTCTCCTTCTGCTGCGCCACCAACCCTTGCTGCCAACTTGCGCCAGGATTCTGCTCACCAAACCACGTCTTTTGTGTCCTGGTTCCACCCCTCCTACCTCCTACCTCTCTATCTATCTATACTCATCCAGATTGTAATGGTCTGGATGAGTATTTCTCCCTTCTATCTTTTGTTTGTTGGACTTCTGTGCATCTTGATACTCTGGAATTTCTGGTTGTCTCTAGTGTTGAGCTTTGTATTCCTTCTTAGTTGTGGAGGGAGACGCAAAATGTATACCTACACTCCATCTTGGCTGGAGGTCCTGGTTTTCATATCAATCATTTCTCTGTTTTCATTAGCTGACTTCTATTGTAAAAAAAAAAAAGTTTCCTCCCAATTTTTTTCTTCCTTCCTTGTTTATTTGCATAATTACCTATACATATACATTTCCATAGAAATTCAGACTCATTTTGGGTTCAGAAATTCTCTTTTGAAAAATAAAGGGTTGTACTTGTACTTGAAAAGAATCTACATTCATGTTGTGAATTTTTAAAAAAGATTTTATTCATTATTTTTGAGATAGGGGAAGGGAAGGAGGAAGAAAGGGAGAGAAACATTGATGTATGGTTGCCTTTCACCTGCCTCCAGCTGGGGACCTGGCAGGAGACCTGGTTGGAGACCTGGTTTGCAACCCGGGTATGTGGCCTGACTGGGAATCGAACCAGCAACATTTGGGTTCACAGGCCAGTACCAATCCCCTGAGCCACCCCAGCCACGAGCGAGGGCCAATGTTGTGAATTTTAATGCTCAAATTGTTTTGGACTTGGTGACTGGGAGACTTTCAAATTTTGAATGTTTTCCAAAATTCTGCTAGGAGTAATTTAGTGAGTAAAAAGAAAACATTTTCATGACTATAATGGATATTTGTTGATATATTCAAGAACACTGTTTCTGAAAGCAAAGTTTTTGGCAAATAGGTGAAAAGTTAGCTTTTAAAATTTTGTTATTTGAATCACTGGTTATTGAGTAAAATTGGCTTTCTGCCAGTGGTACTTTGGGACTTGATAACTATATAACAATAGCATCCTGGTGATCAAAAACAAGTTTCCTTAAAGAGTGTGGCTTAGCTGGTTGGGCATGGTCCATGGTTGCTGGTTTAATACCTGACCAGGGCACAGGCCTGAGCTACGGGCCCAGTTTCTGGTTGGGGCACGTGGGAAAGGTGTCCCACCATGTTTCTTTCACATCGATGTTTCTCTCATTTTCCCTCCTTTTCCTGATCTCTAAAAAATACATAAATAAAATATTTAAAAACAACAAACAAGTTGGTTAAGATCAAATTAACTTATTCAGGCTTCTTGACTTTTTTTTAAAGATTTTCTTTATTATTTTTCAGAGAGAGGGGAAGGGAGAGAGGCATAGAGGGAGAGAGACATCAATGTATGGTTGCCTCTCACCTGCCTCCAGCTACGCACCTGGCTGGAGACCTGGCTTGCAACCTGGTTATGTTGCCCTGGCTGAAAATTGAACCAGCGACCTTTGGGGTTTGCAGGCCGGCGCCTTATCCACTGTGTCACCAGCCAGGGCCAGGCTTCTTGACTTTTTAAAATATTAATTCATCAAGCAATTGCTAAGTAAGGCCATTTAATTGATTGAACCTGATATTAGATATATTTTTATATTTGACATTTTTTTATATAGACCCTGGATGCACAAAATTAGATTAATCATAATCTTTGGTTCTTCACATACTCTCATCATTTTCCATGCATGGCCAATTTTCACTTAGTTGCTTATGTTAAACAACATTGTAATTACTTATAATTTCATAATTAATTTGATAGTTATTTATTTTTTCAACCAGGTATTTAAAAAATTGTGCATTTATAATTTCATAATTAATTTGATATTTACTTTTTCAACCAGGTATTTAAAAAAATTGTGCATCTACAAATCCACTATTCAAAACAAAAGCTAGAACAGATAATAACCCTATGACTTCACCATTTCACTTCTAGGTATGTCTCCAAGAAAGACCCTTGTTTATATACAAGAGGAGACATGTAAAAAAATATTCATAGCAGCACTGTTTACAATACCAAAAACCTGGAAATAACTGAAATGCTTATCAATGAAAGATAGCATAAGTAAACTGGTGTAGTCATACAATGGACTATTACACAGCAGTCAAAATCAACACACTATAGTGACATACACAATATGAATAAATCTTGTTAATGTTGTATTAAGGAAAAAGAGTAGGCCCCAAAGAATAAATACAGCTTAAAACCCTTTATATAAAATTAAAACACATATATTTTATTTATTTTAAAAAAGTTTATTTATTTATTTTAGAGAGAGGAGAAAAGAGGGGGAAAGAGAGTGAGAGAAACATCCATGTGTGAGAAATATTTCTACTGGTTTCCCCTTACATGCTCCCTATAGGGGACCTGGCCCCCAGCCAGGCATGTGCCCTGACTGGGAATTGAACCAGAGACCTTTTGGTTCGCAGGCTAGTGCTCAATCCACTGGGCCACACAAGCAGGGCTAAAATACATACAAAGTGCATGTGATAAAGTGGCAAAAACTTACTAAACCAAATAACATACTACAAAAGTGTTGTATTTTTAAATAAATTTATTCTTATATGTAAATACATAAACAGTCATTTTTTTAATTGTTAAAAAAAGTCTCCATTTACTGCAATAATAGACTCAATTAGACTTCAGAAGCTTGAGCACACCTTAATGAACTTCTCTTTATCTATGGACATCATCATGTTTTCAGTCTTAACTTTAACAGCCTCTTTATTGGAATGAGCTTGTTTATTAACTTCTCTCTCACAAATGCTGCATACATAATAGTCTAAAGGATTTGCATCTGGTGAGCTAGGCAGCCAGATTTCCTTTGAGCAGAATTCAGGAACATTGACAATGAGAAATTCTTGCACCTTTTTGGCGTTATGTGCTGGTACAACATCTTGTTGGAAGAGAAAATGACATCCATTTGCAACTTGCTTCATCCACGGTACAACTGCTTCTCTCAAAATGTCAAGGTAAACATCAGCAGTCACCTTCAAGCCTTGTGGAAACAAATGCAGGGTCATGATAGCTCCCTCATTGCTGACACCTAACACCATCACTATAGCAGGAAATTTTGTTTTCATGATCATTGGGACTTCATAGAGTGCCTGTTATTTCTTCAATGGACTACTTGGTCCTGCTGAAACTTCTTTGCATCAGAGAAGAAAATCAGAGGATTTTTTTCCTTTGGGAGTTTTCAATTTTGTTAGCAGTGTCCTTGCTTTTTCAAAGTGCCTTTCCTTTGTTGGCTGTGTCATAAACTGACCTCTTCTAAGAACATACAACCTGTATCTGATATCTTCAGCAAGAATCTTGCAAACCGTTGCATCCCACATCAGCCGTTCTCTTGCTATGGAGCGCATTGACTTTCCTGGATCTTCATTGATGATCTCTTGGATTCTGCGTACAATATCTGGAATTGTGTGATCCTTGTGTACCTTATGCATTTTCCTTGTTGGTGTGATGACATCAGGATCAGCATCATACACCTATTCACATTGTCAACCGTACATAAAGGATGTTATTACCTTCTGCAATTTCCTTAGCAGTTTTTCCTGCACGCAGCCCAGAAATTATGGTTGCTCTAACATGATATTCCTTTGACGTGATGGCTTCTCTCAGACTTTAATACTTTCTATCTGAAGCAATGATATTAAATTATAACCTTAGAAACATAGTTTTTCAAAACGAGTAAGAAGCATGTGAAGTAGAGATGCAATGTTATTGCCAATTAATCGCACTCACCCTGTGTATTTTTAGAAACAGTCCTTCTTAAGACTATAGATAGATACAAAGAAACTACATCAAGAGAGAAGCAGTAGAATCGTAAGGGATTCAGAATATGGCTACCTGGGCTGAGGAAAAGCAGAGGGGTGGGTGGAGGGTGGTGGGCACATGACTAGTAGCGTAGGTTATTGTCATGTTTATTAACTGAATGCTTTAAAGAAAATACATGTAAAGCCAGACTTGGTCATGTGAGGAAAGCACTGTTTTCCAGAACTTTTACTACAATTTTAGTTCTGCAATTACCAGATAAAGCTGACTGACTTTAATGTAAATAAATGGTAAGATCATTTGGATTATACTGGACAAAAAAAAAAAAAGTTCATACATTTGCAGAAAAAGAAGATAATGAAATCCCAATGACTAAAATCACCCTTTAAAATTTTTTTTAAATATTGTATTTATTTACTTTTAGGCAGAGGGGAAGGGAGGGAGAAAGAAAGGGAGAGAAACATCCATGTGAGACAGAAAAATGATTGGTTGCCCCATGTCTGCACCTAACCTGGACTACACCTGCAATTCAGGCATGTGCCCAAACAGCAAATTCAATCTTCACCTTTCATTTTGCAGGAGGATTCCCAGTTAACGGAGCCACGTGAGTCAGGGTAAGATGGCCCATTTCTTTAAAAGTCTAATTCTTTGTTGGAAAAATATGAGGTTTGAACAAAGAGTGCTTTTTATATAAACAGAAATCATAATTTGCATTAAGGAGCTCTTTCGTTTCACTTTTTTTATAAAGATTTTTTTAAAAGATTTTATTACTTTCAGAGAGAGGGGAAGGGAGAGAGGCAGAGAGGGAGAGGGACATCAATGTATGGTTACCTTTCACCTGCCTCCAGCCACAGACCTGACTGGAGACCTGGTTTGCAACCTGGTTATGTGCCCTGGCTGGGGAAGCCAACCAGCGACGTTTGGGTTTGCAGGCCGGCCCCTTACACACTGTGCCAGCAGCCAGGGCTTCATTTCACTTTTTACTCACAAATCTAACTCAGATTTGAAAATTCCTGAAAGTCATAAATTATTTATAATACAGTAACTATTTTTCCATGGCGTTAACCTAAATCCTTCTCTTACAGAGTGGTGTTATGCTGCTCTCTCCTCTTTCTCTTCCATTCTCCTGGCTAATTCATAGGCATTCTGAAAAATTGCTCATCATCAATCCTACAGGAAACCTTCCCCCAAAGCCTTTTCCTCCTACCCTTTCTTTGTAAATCCCGAAGTAACCTGTGTGGTATTCTGAGTTTGTGAGTTCTTTATTAAAATGTTTGAGGTTGGTTCTGGACATGTAGCTCAGATCAGTAGTGTGTGGACCCCAGACGCCAACCAATGAATACATGAATGGGTGGAAAAACAAATCAATGTTTCTCTCTCTCTAAAATCAAGTTAAAAAAAAATTTTTTTAAATGCTTGACGTCCCCAAACACAGCAAGTGTTAAACCAGTATAGACTGAAGGGGGTTTAACTACAATTGGATTTCCTAATTTAGACCTCTCACCAAGTCCGGTTCCAAGGGTGAAACGTGACAGAAGTGTATTAAGGATCCATACCACCATGGACCCCAGAGACAAGAATTAAGTGGGCATTTCAACCTGGGGCACACTCACAAGCATGACGCCAGAGGCCTGCAGTCCAACTTGAGCGTGGCCTTGGGTTGGGTAGAACGGCGCATGCCGGGATGTGGGCCTCACAGTGCTTTCTGGGAGTTGTAGTTTTTGGAGCCGGAAGTGTGGGTGGCAGGGATAGAAAGCTTAGCTGAGGCCGGCTTCACCGCTGCGGTCAGGTGGGGTTAGTGCATTACCCTGAGCCCAGTCACGGTGCGCTCCTCCTCGGTTACCGGGAAAGATCCGAGAACCCTGAGGGGCGAAGTGACTGGGACTCCTCTCTTTAGAGAGGAGGCATGTCTGAACCCAGGATGGGGCCAGAGTGCGCGGGAACGGACCTTGGCGACTGCGTCGAGAGCCCACCGGAGGAGAGCAGGTGGGCTGGGAAGGGGCGGGGAGTAGGGCGCAGAAGGGTGAGCTGAAGCGCCGGGAGGCTTGAGAGGGCTCGGAGAGCTGGGGGGAGACGTGCCGGGTACAACAGACTGGAGGCGACTGCTGTGGCGACTTGTTTCGGAAGAAATTATGAGAAGAAGGGAGAGGCAGGGCGTGGATAGGATGATGGAGGAGGGAACCGGGTTAGTGAGGCTGAGAGAGGATGGGTAGGTTGTGTTGAGGCCAGAGGGAGCCAAAGTAGGTGCTGGAGAAGAGGTGAATACTGAGAGGTGCTGTAGTGAGATTTTCTAGGCCATAGTCTGTAGATAGGAGTAGACACAAGGTTGGTGCCCTGACTGAAACTTGCAGTGACAGCAAGCGAGTCGGGCCAATATTACGAAGGTTGACGTTGTAAAATTTTGTGGAAGCAAAGGTTAAGCATTGAGTGGTTTAGAAAAAAGTGTATGTAGGCAGCAAAGAGTGTGAGGAAGAGGCTGAGGAGGGCCTTTAGATGAAAGTGGGCGATTGTAATGGCAGTGCTGTGGGGTGGTGGCTTGCCAGTGAGATTAGAAATTATGTGCATGCCCTTTGTCAATGCTGGATCCCTGTCGGAGAGAAGTGGCAGGACCTCTGCCATAACCTTTTCATTTTCGAACTCTTCACTCCCTCCTCACAATGCAACTAAACAATTTTCCATTTATTTATATGGAACTGTTATTGAGTTCAGACTTTCTAGACATTAGAGGGTTTAAGCTTCTAAAAACTACTTAAGGGTGACTTAAGTAGAGTTGCTTCCCATATTTAAGTTTTGCTTCATTAATAACTCTGATCTTAACCACTTAAGAATCAGCAGTGGTTGCAGGATAGAGCAAGACTGTGGTTTAAGGGAGTCTTGTTTGACTCAAAAACATTCAGATACAGTTATGGTCTCAGGAGCAGCTGGGGTCCAAAGACTGGAAATAGAATATTTAACTCTAAGAAAATTAATAAGATGTGCCTGAGTGAAGACCTGACTCTTTTAAAGGCTGATTCCTTTTTTACGTTCACATGTAACCTGTTGCCTGCTGTACAAAACTTGGACTGATTGGACGTTGGGGTTCCTGCCTGAGAGCTGTGAATCGTGTTCAGTGAAACTGAACATCTTACTTCCCTTTTCCATGTTTCAGTTTCTGCCTGTGTATATTTAGCTATCCATTCTTCCTCCAGATGTCTGTGAAATGCTTTGTGTAAGAGGTCCCATATAAATTCTAAATCAAGGTTATTCTGAAAGGTTATTTTCATTTACCTTTACCAGTTTATGTGGGAATGATTGGGCTGGAAATTCAAGTTCAAATTTTCTCTCCATCTACCTGGACATCTAGTTGGGTTAATATATTTAACAAACATTTATTTACTACATGTCAGGGCTGCTTAAGAGCCTTACAAGTATTAACTTATTTAACCCCCAACAAGTGGATGAGATAGATACTCTATTATCACCATTTGACGGATGAGAAAACTGAAACTGAGGATAAATAACTTGCCACAGTCATACAGTGGTTCCTAATGGAACTGGGATTCAGATCCAGGCAATCTGGTTCCAGAGTCTGCTTTTTTCATACCTATGCTAGGCTGCCTCTAGCATTCTTTGTCTGCTATTAGGTCAGTAGGATAGTTCCTTTGCAGGTATCTTTTTTTCTGTTATTCTTTCCATGCTCAACTATATAGTTTTCAATTACAGTTGACATTTAATATTATTTTATATTAGTTTCAGGTGTACAGCATAGTGGTCAGACAGTATATAATTTAGAGAGTGATCTTGATAATTCTAGTACCCACCAAGTACTATAACTATATATAGTTATGAATATAATTTTTACTCTATTCCCTGTGCTGTGCTTAAGTCCACACAACTATTTTGTAACTACCAATTTCTATTTCCTTTT
Source organism: Noctilio leporinus (assembly GCA_004026585.1). Lineage (NCBI taxonomy): Eukaryota > Metazoa > Chordata > Mammalia > Chiroptera > Noctilionidae > Noctilio > Noctilio leporinus. Next base: position 26,790 of record PVIW01013386.1, read on the forward strand.
TTTTTTAAATTTTATTGTTGTTGTATTACATCCATCCCCTTTTTGCTCCCCTCTGTCCCCCTCCCCACCCACCCATTCCCCGCAAAGTCAATCCCACCTGTTGTCCATGTCCATGGTTCCTTTATACTAGGTTCTTGTCTAAGCTGCTCCCCTTCTTTGCCTCTGCCTCCCCCCGCCCCCCAACCCTGTTCCCCCCATATAAATTTTTGAAGTATTTTTTCTATTTCTGTGAAGTCCGTCATTGGTATTTTAATTGGGATTGCATTGAATATGTAGATTGCTTTGGGTAGTATGGACATTTTAATGGTGTTAATTCTTCCCATTCACGAACATGGTATATGCTTCCATTTATTTGTGTCTTCCTTGATTTCCTTCTTCATTGCTCTGTAGTTTTCTGAGTATAGGTCTTTTATCTCCTTAGTTAAGTTGATTCCTAGGTACTTTATTATTCTTGTTGCTATGGTAAATGGGAATTGTTTTTTCGCTTCTATTTTCTGTTGTTTCATTATTGGTATACAAAAATGCTTTTGATTTCTGGATATTGACTTTATATCCAGCTATTTTGCTAAATTTGCTTATTAGGTCAAGTAAGTTTTTGGTGGAGCCCATCGGGTTTTGTATGTACACTATCATATCATCTGCAAATAATGACAGTTTGACTTCCTCCTTTCCAATTTGGATACCTTTGATTCCTTTTTCTTCTCTGATGGCTATAGCTAGAACTTCCAAGACAATGTTGAATAGAAGTGGAG